>PVJH01003185.1:0-148193 GCA_004026705.1 Nesogale talazaci
ACTTTCTGTTTTGCAAACAGTTGATTCAAATTCTTCAATTATGGTTAGAGGGCAATCACCAGAGACTTATTTCCTGATCTCACAAATGTCTTTTGGGCTTCCACTGTCATAAAGCGCCTTCTACCAACCGGAAGCTCACAATGTAGGCTCTGATACTATTCTCTTCTTTAATTTGGGTTACACCATTTGCAACCCTAGGGTCACAGATGTTGGTGTTTCTTCCATGTAGATTTAGTTGACATCTGTCTTAGGCGGCTGCTTGTTTGGAAACAAGCCTATCTGACTGCAGGGCATCACCTAAATTCTTCACCGCACTGTGCTATATAGCACCAGCAGTTTCTGTCCTCCTTCCTAAGTGTCCGTGGATTGTAGCTAGGACTAAATCCAAGCCTAGAGCTATGGTTTTTATTGCCAGAGATTTATGGTAAAGAATCTTATCACATCTCTCCTTGGCACCTAGGTTTTTCTGTTACTTATGCCACTGATCAGTCCATGGCATTAATTTTTAAAACACTGTTGAGAGGGCGTGACTGAACAATCGTAGACTAGCATACAGTCAGGATTTATTCTATACCAGCGAACCACTCAAGCTATGTGACCAATGATTTTTAAGGAATGAACGTTCATTAGCTTGTGATTGTTGGTTTGCTTTCCCCAATTCCTTAGCCTTTCACTGAATAATGACAGTGGCGGCAACAATAGGCTGAAACACAGCAGCAGCAGCTGTGGGCATGGTGCAAAGCCCTTGGATTTCGCTGTTGTCCATAGGGTCACTCTGCATCGGAACCAACTGCATGGTACCAAGAACAACAACCTCTCACTGTCCTTCCCCAATGAAAAGAACCAGACAAACCTTTCATCCAGCAGCTAGTAATCTACCAGAAGTCAAAGAATCTCAAACGCATCACTATTACGCAGTGATATTTCACTTAACAGTCATGATACGTCCTCTGAAATAAGAAGCTATGTGGTTTGGGCTGAGCCCCGGTGGCGTAGTGGTTGAGTGCGGGACTGCGGCCCACTGGTTTGATGGTTCAAATCCAGCAGCAGCTCTCCAGGAGCAAGGCTGGGCCTCTCACTAACACCAGAGGACAGTGATGCCCCCCCCCCACCACCAAAGCAAACAAACAAAAGAGAAGCTATGTGATTTGAATGGAGTACGCACATTCCTACGGGGCAAACCAGACCATGCACGAAAGAGAGTGAGAGAGAAAGACAGAACGAAAGAACAAAAGGAAGGAAGAAAGGAAGGGAGGGAGGGAGGGAGGGAGGAAGGAAGGAAGGAAGGAAGAAACTACAACCTCCAAACAAAGAACTTATTGCCATCGAGTTGACCATGACTCATGGGTTGTCCTGCACTTAACTGCTCATCTATAATGGACAGTTTCGTAAGTTTTTCACCACAAAGATGTAATGAAACCCCTATGAAATTAATCATGACAGTTTAGCAAGTAAGCATATCTAAGCTCAGACTGCCCTGGTGTACTGAGTCATCAGCCCCTGAATAATGGCTGTCTGTGACTTCCCTAACCCCTGGGTTGCTCTCGCTGGGGCTAACTCACGTGCCTCTGAGTGGCAGCTAGAGTCATCCACAAACACAACCTGGTTCTGTGCCAGCATCTCAGCATTAGATGCAGAGCAGAGTCCACTGTCGTGGCGCACAGGGTTTTCATGGGCTGGTTTTCGGCCAGATCTTCCTTTCGGCCTTTCTTTCTAGTCCATCCATCTTAGCCAAAGTGCTCTGTCTTAGCCCGAAACCTGTTTTAACATAACCTCAGGCAAGTCTTTATTGACAGACAGATGGCGGGCTGGCCACAAAAATCAGACCCCACATTCTAGTATAGAAGGGAGAATTCTACTATGGAAACTTAAATGGCCTCGCCGATATTGACAGCTCTCCATTCAGGGTCTCATTTTGGAGATGGAACGCATGCTTAACACCTTTCTAATCCTTCCACTTGACTGTGTCCTACACTGCCCTCAAGGCGATGCCCACTCATGGCAGCCCTCTAAGGTTGTAGTTTCCAACTGCCTACCTTGCCACTCTCTACCCAACTCGTAACCACTATGCTGCCACGGCTCCCTGGGGAGCAGAAATGTGGGGTCTCTCTCAGTCTTTGTTTGCTCCCTTTCTTTCCACAAGACAAAGTCAGAAGCAGCCTGTGTGCAGTCCACCCCACTTGGTGCTTTCGACAAATGTGCTGTATAATGTATGATGTGGTGTACGAAGGCTAGCTCCTCACTTTCCACACCAGCGGTTCTCAACCTGCGGTTCTCACTTGATTCATAACAGTAGCACAATTACAGTGATTTGATGGTTTGGGTGGGGGTGGGGGTGGGGTCACCACAACATGAGGAAGTGTATTAAAGAGTCACGGCATTAGGAAGGTTGAGAACCACTGTCTCCAGGTTGTGTGCACTCAAGTATCAAATCCCTGACAAACCCAACTACTTTTTCTGCTAAAAAGAAAAAATATTGATCATGACACATGAGGCCTTTTATAAATTTTTGTACGATTTCTGGCCTTCACTGCCAAACATAACTTCATGGCAACCAAGAGCTAACTCTAGTTTATCAACAGATACTTAAAGTTTTAGCAAAGTATGCATGATTATTAAATCTATTCTTTATTACCCAAGTACCTCTAATGACAGCTTCTTCACGGCAACTAGGGTAGTAATGTTTCATGCTAATATTAGAGTCCTCAAGAGATACCTAAAATTGAACAGAATCTACATAATCTTGTGCATATCCTTTTATTACCCATGTTGACCCCTTGGGTACCAGGACAATGCTGGTAGTCACAGTTAACTCTTCCAGAGTTAACTAATTCTAGTTTTCTAACACTTCACTGATAACTCCTTTTAACTGATAATATGTAGAGGAACACTTAACACATGTTTATTGAGATCGTGCACGACTAGCAGGCCCTTCTTAAACCTCTTTAACGAGCCCTGGCAGCTTAGTGGGTCACACGTCGGGCTGCTAGCTAACTGCTAACACCAGCTGCCCTACAGGAGAAAGGTAAAAATTCTTTCCTCTTATAAAGACTTACAGGATCAGAACCCCAGAGAGGCAGCAAGCTCTAGCCGGCCCGACAGAATCATTGAGTCAAATTTGACTCAATGGCAGTCAGGGAGTTTGAATCTGTGAAAAATGCAAAGTCTTCAACGGTCTTCCCGGCTTGTTTTGTTTTGATTTGGCCGTTTGCAGCTTAGTTGGAAAGCCTGCAAGTGAGACTGAACAAAATATGAAATTAAACTAATTTAAAGACTGTTTTATAGGCATTTGTCTCTGGCTCCTCACCTCCAATACTAAAATTTCCACTGGCCCATTATGACAAATCTTTTTAGCAAAACGTTGACGCAAATAATTGATTCACTAAGAGGCATAGAGAAGGAATACTAGTGGCACTGTGGGATAGGCATTGGGTTGCTAACCACAAGGTTGGCGGTTCAAATCCACCAACCACTCCAGCAAAGAACCATCTAGTTCCTGCAAGATCAAATCTTCAGAAACCCTATATAGCAGCGGTTCTCAACCTGGAGTCGCGACCCTATGGGGGTTGAAGGGGGTCATCTGATACTTAATAGTAGCAAAAGTACAGTTATGAAGTAGCAAGGAAAATAAATTGATGTTTGGGGGGGGGGGGAGGTGCCACCACAACATGAGGAGCTGTATTAAAGGGTGGCGGCATTAGGAAGGCTGAAAATCACTGCTCTAAAGGGTCACTAGACTCCATGGCAGTGGGTTTCTTATAGGAGGAGGGGTGACATACAGGTCTCACTGCTCATCTGGCACATTAGAAATCACTCGTTAGTAGTTGTGTAGTAGTTTCGCATTAGGGTGTTAACCACAAGGTCAGAAGTTCTAAACCACCATTGGTATCGGGGGAGAAAGATGAGGCTTTCTAATCTCATGAAGAGTTACAGTTTCAGAGAACTACAGGGGCAAAGAGACCCTGTCGGACAGGGTCACCATGAGTCTGCAGGAGCTCACTGGCAGTGAGATAGAGGCTGTTCTGATACCCGAGGACCCCCATGCGCAAAGTAGAATGACTCCGAGGATTTCCTGGTCTGCGACCTTTCAGAAACAGACCTCTAGGCTCCTCTCACAAAACTTCTTGGGGGATTTCAACTGCCCACCTGTCAATTAGAAATCCAAAACTTAACCAGTTGGTCATCCAGGAAGCCTTTAAGCAGGCATCCTCAAACTACATGCAGCCTGCTGAGGAGAGGGCAGTTATCTAGCCATCGGCAATTTTGCCACCACTGCCTGACCTGCTTAGAAGCCAACTCATGCCGGCCCTGCAGAGAATTTGTTCAGAGTTGTTGTTGTTTTTTTATAGTCTGAGGGGCAGTGAATTGGCCCCCTATTTTAAAAGTTTGAGGTGCTGGCCCTGCAGAGAATTTGTTCATAGTTTTTTTTTTTTTTTTAACTATAGTCTGAGGGGCAGTGAATTGGCCCCCTATTTTAAAAGTTTGAGGACCTCTGCTTTAGAGAAAACCAGCTTTAGGGAAAATACCAGGGAAGGTGTCCTGTTTAGAACATGTGTTGAGAAAATTCTAGGAAGCCTGCCAACAAGCGTTTATGTCTTTAATTTCCATGTCCTTTACGCATCACAAATAAAAAGTTGTCACTGGGGGCGGTAGGCAAGGAATACGATATTGATCAGTGTCACATGTTGGGCTGCTAACCACAAGGTCAGAAGTTTGAAACCACCAGCTGCTCATGGGAGAAAGAGCAAACTTTCCACTACCCAGAACGGTCTCAAAAAAAAAAAAATCACAGAGGAGCAGTTCTGGCCTTCTTATGGGGTTGGTATGAGTTGAAATCGACTCAATGGAATCTGATTTATCTAGGTTAAAGACTGGTGCATGGGTATTTTTTTAACTGCAGAGGTAAATCTAATTTTTTTTTTTTTTGTCCAGCATACCTGCTGCATATCCAAAGAAAGCAGCAGAAATGATAGTTCAAAAAGGAGGTGTCAGATGCTCTAGGGATCAAGGACCTTAAAGGTTCAAAGAAGCACTGCAGATGACTATTAAGTTCCCAGGTAGCTCAACTGACTAAGTGCCTGACCACCAACTGCAACATTGGTGGTTTGAATGCATTCAGAGGTGCTTCAAAAGACACGTCTGGGGATACGATTCTGAAAGGTCACGGCCTTAACTCCTCAAAGGAGCTGTTCCACTCTGCACACCTGCGGTGGGAACCTGTTCTGTGGCAAATACGTTGTCTTTGAGTTTGGGGGAGAGGGCGTTAGACGCCTGTGATGAATGACCGCCGGAGAACCCTCTGCGGACATTCTCTCCTGCCCTATGGGGCCGCCATGAATCGGAATTGGTGTCATGGCAGGGAGTTTGGTTTGGGGGTGGGTTTTTTCTTTCCTCTTTTTTTGTACTCTCTTAAAGACCACTGTGATCATTACAGAAAGAAATGTTCGCATTTACTAGAATAACAATGTTCTATTAGTATAAGATAACCTGAAGCACTTTGACATTGTGGAGGGGAGAAAGAAAACACCCATTCAGAGTATATGCACTCTTATTCACACTGGATGGTGAACACAACAGCAGTCTAGCCCCAATTTTGTATCTCTAGGCCCCCCCCCCCCCCCGCTCCCAAATATCTTTTTGCTGGTCCTTTCTGTATGTCTGAACCTGCAACAAGCCAAAATGGTTTTGCAAAGCCCCAGCTGTGTAGCAGTGTGTGTGGGGGGGGCAGGGGGGTGGGGGGTGCGGGTGGCAATGGTACAGTTACAAGCCGTGGTAGTCCTCATAACCCATGGTTTATTATTGGCTGTCTGTCCATCAGGGAGTGCTCCTAGACATCATGCTGGTCTCCAACACCCTTTGCATTTCAAAGCTAAACAGCTAGCAAGGTTGGCAGTGGGACAACTTCCTATCAGGAAAGGTGACACCAGGAGAGCAACACTCGGCTTCTGATCAAGTTTCCTGCTCACTGGGAAGAGGGCTTCTGAAATCAGTCCTCCCTCCCTCCAGCAGTTGTGACTGTTGAAATTCAGAAGGGAGATTCCTTATTTCTCAAAATGGGATTACTGTTCTGATCCTAAGGGTGCCCTAGCGAGCTAGCGGGGTCACATGTTGGACTGCTAAGGGCGATTTTGAATGGTGCCAGCCTACCAGGTGTTCTGTGAGAGAAAATTGAGACTTGTCTGCTCTGAGCTAGATTTAAAGACTCAGGAACTCAAAGGAAGCAGTTCTCCTCAGTTGTCATGTTGGTCTGTTTTGCCCCTTTCACACACACACACACACACACACACACACACACACACACACACACAGAGTTGCTATTCCATTGCAATATAGTCTTCCTGCTCTGGAAAGCCTGCGCCCTCAGTGGGTTGAGATTGGGTGGCTATAGAACTGGCTGCACTCACCCACCTGGCAAGGAGCTCTCTCCTTAACTTTGGGTACCACAGACCTGGAGAATGCATCCCCCACAACAGAATACACCGTGTGCACATGGTCTGAACGGTCAGATGCCATCCCTGTAAACATCATACTTTTAAAGGAACTTGCCATGACTATCTCAGGAGCTTTCAATCCCATTATTTAAAAAACCCCAACAACCCAGCTGTTTGCATACTGGTTTTAAAGGTGAGGAAACAGGCATACAGGTTTGGTGACTCAGGGTTTTAAAAAGCATAGGGAGTGGGGTTGCAGCACGTGTGGCGGTCATGTACCTATGTCAATTTCATGATTGAGACGTAGGGGTGGAGTCTAGCCTGTTAATCTGGAGATAGCTAATGAGGTCTTTGTGTGGGCATGGCTTTGTCTTGAGAATTGTGGGAAGTCTCGCGGTATTTCCTAATTGGAGAAGTGAGACTTGACTCAGTCTACAAGACGACAAACCACTGACAAGACAAGATGGCAGCATCCAAGGAACTGGAGGAGCCAGAGGAGAAGCCACCTGGCCTCACCCTGATGGAACCAGACCTCTGAAGTTGGAGAAGCCACGTGGAGAACCCTACCAGCACTGAGTTGCTTCTACCATCACTGGATGCAGCTGATGGACCCTGAGGCCTGGAAGCGAGGAGCCATGTGGAGACCCCTGCCAGCGCCAGGATGTTTGACTGCACGTGCATCGTGAGTCAGAAGGAGACTTTCCAGACTGGTATCGGACATATGAGCTAATGTTGGATTCATGACCTTGGTCTGGAGTGAATTGGGATGCTTTCTCAATGCTCCTTTTGTATATAAACCTTTCCCTTACATCCATATGTGTGTTCATGAATTTGTTTCTCTAGTCTACCCGGACTAACACAGCACCCTTCACTGAGATGACACACTTTTCACCATTTCCCAAGCCTGTGATCCCCAGCACGAGCGAGATTTCAACTCCCCAAAGGTTTTCATTCTCACCGAGGACAAGGCTTCAACAAGAGTCATCAACAAATTCCATCATCTTTTAATTCCATTTTTTCCACAAACTCTTGGAAAACCAAAACCAAATGCATTGCCATCAAGTCAATTCTGACTCACAGTGGCCATTCAGGGAGGCACAGAACTGCCCCTGGAGTAGAAAGCCCATTCATTCTTCCAAGGACTGCTGGATGGTGCTTTTACTGACCTCAAACGTTAACAGTCCAGGACTTAATTTCTTCACCACCAGTGTTGGTTACAAACTCTTGGAAACCCCTTATCTGCGCTCCAAGAGCATATCAGGAATTTCCCACGTCAACTCCAGGATTAACAACAACAAAAGGTGAAGGCGGATTGGGGAGGTGGAAAGTCCTTTGTCATGCTGACAATTTCAAAAATTCTCCTGGTGGCTCTCCACAGTGAGGATACTTGGGCTGATGCGAGGCCACACAGGATCTACATGGCCATGCCTTTCAGACACTCACACACACTCTTTACTGGCACATGGTCTTCTGGGTGGTCTGAAGTGTGACTGCCAAGGCCACCCTGCAGAGGCAGTTCTGCCACGTGCCATTGAGCACGGAAAGGAACTGAAAGGACTTCACTCCTGACACTCTGCCCTACATTCCCTTTACTACCATCCTGCAGGGACAGGAATTTGCCTGACCTGTCTAACAGGATTTAGCTGGGTTAATGTTGATCCTATTCTAACAGGAATTTACAAACAGGGTTTACATTCCTGAGTTAGAGAAGCCTGATATCTAGCATCAATTCACACATTTTTTAAAGGAATTTTTGGACATAGGCTTAGATGAATCAATTACTAACCAGGAAACTAACATCTCCAGTCCTCTGAAGGAACTCTCACTCCCCATACCAGTGGTTCTCAACCTCCCTCATGTGGTGGTGACCCCCTCACCCATAACATTATTTTTGTTGCTACTTCATAACTGTCGTTTTGCTACTGTTAGGAATCAGATCACCCCTGTGAAAGGGTCGTTCGACCCCCACAGGGGTCGCAGCCCAGAGGTTGAGAACTGCTGCTTTAGATCAAATCAATCCTTCCTCCTCCAGGCAGATCATGACACTTCATTCCTCGGATAAACAGGTAAATGACATCATCACTGACTGCTAGTTAACTGCTTGTCAGAGCGTTCAGTATCCCTTGGTTGAGAGCTGAGTCGCTAAATTCCATCTTACAACATACTGTATCCTCAGAAAGCACTCATCTTTAAATAATGCTTCTACTTTTTGAAGATTTAACTATCTTGTTAGAACTTCTCAAACTACTGCTAGAACTGACTGATCATGCCCTTCTACCCAGGCCTCCCTCTTCTCTCAGACAAACACAGAATGGCATGTCCCACAGAAATGAAGACTGGTGGTAGGTTTTCATTGCTACCATTTACAGATAATCTATGTCTGAAATTTAAAAATTCTCTAGGCCACTTTGATGCACCTTACACTTCGAGAACACTGGATTCGTTAAGTTTAGCTTTCCATCAAGAAAAGTGAAGAGACCCCCCCCCAATCTTTTAGATAGTCTCCTTTTTTATTTTTTCCCTTTTTTAAAAAACTTTTAATTGTGAATTAGATGAAGGTTTAGAGGTCAGGTCAGGTGGTAGTCTCCTTTGATGGGGTACTAACAGACTTGAGCAATGATAAGAGGCCCTGGAGCTGAACTCACAGTCTTAGGTAAATCTTAACTAAAGGAGGATGAGGGCAAAGGGGAAGAACCAGTGCTTCTTTCAGAAAGAATAGCTTTACCCAGGCTGTCTTTCATCTGGGAAGGTAAGTATGAAACACTTTTTGTAAAATGTCTGAGCAAGCTTGCTTCAGGGCAAGAGTCTATAGATTAATTGAAATATGGCTTATAATGACTGTTTCCTAAATGGCTCCTCTATAAAAGCCCTTCTCATTTTCTATCCTTGGGAGCAATTTTTCAAGGGTTGTTGCCTAACATCAAAAAATCTCTGTCCTTAAATTGTGTAGAGACTCAATCTTCCTTTGACAAAAACCCCAGCAGCAAAAACAAGGAGACATAAAGTAAGTTGGTGTGCGATTAATTTGAGTACGCTTCACAACGTAGGGGAAGTGTTCTTAAGGAAAATTAAAGCCAAAGTACAACACTCTGAACAGCAAAAGCATTGAATCTGTCATACATATGCCATCTCTGGGCACAATCCATCAGTTTCTACTGCAGCTGAAACAACCCACAAATCTACGTTGTGCCCTGCATACTGGCTTCATCCCAATCAGTAATCTGCATGAAAGTACGTTTACAAGAATGGGAGAGCCATTAGGAGTAATTATGAATATTTTAGATACTGGAAAGGCAATCCTCCATTGTGAATCAATCAACCTGGCACAATACTCACAATATATTCATGCAACGTAATACTATACGGGCGTTAAAGCTGGAAATATTTGCGACCTTCATGCCCAACTTCTGGCAACAAACATAAACATTTTGTATTTCTATCTCCTAGCAGCTACTGAGTAACCATTGGTGTGTTGATACCCCATCTGTGGATCAATGACTCCTTACACTTCCTCCTTAGTAGTCAACTAGGACACATTCTCTCAGGTGAGTCTGCAGACAGGATTCTAATTGTAAAATGCCTTATAATTGGAGGTAGTTAATGCTTCTTTGCTTGGGAGTCACCACACCAATAAAAATACAAATCATCGTTAAACCTTAACACTGAAGACTTGAACTAGTTCCAAATGGAACAACTGCCATCACTATGAAGATGTCTGCCAAGAAATACATTGTTACAGATGGCCATGCCAGTATTTCAAGTAGTCTAATTTTAGATCCGAGGGCCCATTGACTACTGAAACTTTCCTGCCCTACCACAGTCAGCTCCGTGCTTCTGGTCTGATCTGCAGTCTCCTTCACTGCAGAAGTGTGTTAGAACCATCACAGAATCTGGCCACGTTTGCTACTCAACATGTTCTAAGGCAAAGGGTGCCAGGCCAGCTGGTAGAAGAATTCAGTGTGCTTCACGTGGAGAAAAAATGGTCTCTTAAGGAATAAAGAGTGTAGGAAAGAAACAGTTAAACAACAAAAATGAGAACCCAAACCCTAGCTCTAACCCCTCAAAGAAATACAAACTGTCATCAAGTTGCTGATCCATAGCAAATCTACAATGGTTTGCAAGCGTGTGAGTCTTTATGGGATCAGAGGGTGGCTAGTGGGTTTGAACTGCTAGTGTCGGAGTTGGTAAGCCAAGACCTACCTCAGTAGGTCACCCAAGCTCATTTCTACCTAAGGAACTCAGGGCCAGGGCCAACTCCAACGCAGAGAGACATTACAGGACAGAGTAGAACTGCCCCGAATGGGTTTCCAAGATTGTCAATCTTTCCAACAGTGGTTCTCACCCTGTGGGTGGAGACCCCTCTCGGGATCGAAGGAACTTTTCACAGGGGTCACCTAAAAGCATCAGAAAAACACATATTTCCAGTGGTCTTAAGAACAGAGACACCCCTCCTTTAGCCGTCTCCTGATGGGTTGTCCATCGGCAGCTACACCCGCATACGAGTGAGTACCTGACGCGAGGACTATTACCCAGGCTACACGACAAAATTTCATTTGTTTATAATTAGAAATCAATATTTCACAATATATAATTACATCTTGTTTTTGTGATAAATCACTACGCTTCCATTATGTTCCATTTGTAACAACGAAGACACATCCTGCGTATCAGATATTTACATGACGATTCATAACAGTAGCAAAAAGACAGTGATGAAGTAGGACCAAAAATAATTTTGTGGCTGGGGGTCACCACCATGAGGAACTTGATGGAAGGGTGGTGCATGAGGAAGGCAGAGAACCACGGAGTTCCAGGATCAGAAAACCTCGCTTTGCCCTGGGGAGCAGCTTGTTGTTTCAAACGGTAGGCAGACATGGGGTTAGGAGCCCACCTCGTAACCAGGGGGCACCAGGGCTCCCTTCCTAGCAAACAAGATTGGAACAGAAAAAGCGAGAAGACAATTTTAGTCAATCTCTTGGGGCCAAAGCAAGCCTTCTTTCTCCAAACACCTTTTCCCCAACCTTTGCTATACAAAGTGAGAAACCTGGGATGGCCAGGAAGAAGGGATCTTACCCAGAAGCCCACTCAGGCTACTACTGATGGGATACCATTGCCAAAACGTTAGGACATCTGATTTGGTGCTGAGGGGAACCAGAAGCGGTGAACTCGTCTATCCACATCTGTGTGATCATAAAGCATGCCGGCGGGGACACAAAAAGGCAAGCATTCGAGCCAGATGACAATTTTTAGAATCAAATGGGTCTGGGCTTGAAAACTAACCAAACCTCTTCCTCTGTGACCTAACAGGCCCTGTCTCAATTCCTAGGTATGTTGTGATTTTTTTCTTTTTTCCAAAGAAGATGATTGAAGGAAAAGGTGCTGAACAAGATGCTCAGCAAATATGTAAAGTACATCTTCTCTGTGGTTTGTGAAAGAAGCCCTGGTGGTATAATGGATTAAAAGTCGTTCTGCTAACCTCAAATCAAGGTCAGTAGTTCAAAACCACTGGCCACTCCAAGGGAGAAGGATGAGGATTTTCCAAGCTGAATAAAGAGTTAGTCTCAGGTTTGCAACCTGTTACCAGATTTACTGCTGACGGTTCCATTCCCGTGCTACAGAAATTCCCGGAATACTGTAAGAGTGACAAAACTTGTCTGTCTGATTTAATACTTAGGAGTCAAGGGAAGGAAAAAAAAAAGAAAAAAAGAGTTAGTCCCTGAAACCCCCAAGGGCAATTCTCCACTCTCCAATAGAGTCTCTGTGAGAGGGAATTGATGTGACGGCAATGAACTTGTTTTGGTTACAGCATATGAAAATATTTTGAAATATCTGCTATTTCCTTGTTATGAGGATCTTCCCAAGACTACACAGTAAGTCAGTCGACACAGAGCATGGTGTCGGACAGGCAATGTTTTGTTCCACTGCAGAGTCACTCAACAGCAATTAACAACTTGCAAGTCACTATTTAGAAAATACTGACATAGAAATATGTATATAATAGAGATGCCATAAGAAATCACTACATGGTTCAAAGTATACTTTTTCAAAGGCCACATCTTATAGCTCCGACAGTATTCTTACTGGCTGAACCAGTCATCATTACAATGGTAGCATGAATGAAACTTTAAACTTTTTCTTTGCTAGCATTTTTTGATTGCTACTGATACAATGAGTATCTAAAAGCCTTCAGTAATTTCCATATCACTATGTGTTACTACAATTTCACCTAGAAAAGGTTATAATTCTGCCAATAAATACATTTTCCTTCTTCTTTTTTTTTTTTTTTTTTTGTGGGCATCACTGCTTTTTGGTGGTGGGAATAGGAGGCCCAGCTCCACTGCTGGAATTGAACCTCCATCCCAGTGGGCCGCAGTCCTGTGCACAACCACTACACCACCTGGGCTCAGCCCTATAAATACATTTTCTAAAAGAGATGACTCATTACTATACACCTCAACTTTAGGACTATTTTTCAAGCTCCCTAGCTGGTACTCTGAAAGCTAGAACTGTCAAAAAAAATTGTCTTTAAGTAGAACACTTAAAAGATGAATTTGAACATTATTGAAATGATTTCTGTTACTTCTTAGTTGTACTCTTGAATCTTATTCTTTAATGATAATACATACCAAAACTTAAGAAATAAAAATATAATTTCCTTTTTAAATAGATTCTTGTTTAACAAGACAAAGAAGTCCTAAGCCTATCTCTCAGTGATGAGATAAAAATTCTTAGAAAAAATAAATCTACCGTGCAGAATAGATAGCTTTTTTGAGGGATACCAGGAGGAAAACAGTTTGCTAATAGCAATAGTTTTCTTATTTTGCCAAAATTAAATTAAATTAAATTACTATGGTATTCTAGCACTAAAACTTATTATTCAAAACAAAAATGACTAAATCACTTAACAAATTCTTCATGACAAAACTCATTCAACTCATTCATCCACCTACACAAGTTTATGTATTATCATATACTTTTCTTCTAAATGACTTATTAACTCGATTTTCCAATATTCTTTTTGACTATCTTCCAGAACAATGCTTCTGATTTGCATGAACCCAAGATATAAAAAAGCACAATGAAACCATAATCTTCATTCTACCAAGGAGTTTGTCAATGAGGTAAGCAATTACTTACATTTTTATACCTCCTAAATGCATCCCAACTAAATCGTTCTTGGAAGAGGAAGGCCAGAGTGCTCTTCAGAGGTCCGGATGGTGTGGCAGCGACATAATTTCAAGAATGGGATGGGCTATGGTCCTGATATACAATGACTTCGTGATATAAAACTCTTCCTTATACATAGATGAGTGTCACTGGATTTTTTTTTTCCTAGTCAATTCAGCCGAATACAGATGGCAAGACTTTGGGTATATTGCTGGGAGAGAACGGTCTTCGGAGAAGGACATCATGCATAGCAGAGGAACAGCGAGAGGCCCTCCAAGAGATGGATGGACACTCTGGCTGCCTCAATGGGCTGAAGCACAGGAAAAGTTGTAAGGATGGTGCAGGACCAAGCAGTTTTGTTCTGCTGTGCAAAGGGTTGGAGATGACTCAATGATCCCCTCACAATTTTATCAGGAGCCCTGGTGGCATAGAGGTTTGGAAGTGGACTGCTAGCAGCACTGTCAGAAGTTCAAAAGTACCAGCCATCCCTCTGGAGACAGACATTCTCCTCCTGTGAAGAGTTATAACCTGAGAAACCCAGAGGACAGCTCTGCCCTGTCCTCTCGCATCCAGTGAGAACGCCATCAGTGCCCCCTGACAAGGGGGTACTTTTTTGGTCTTCTAATAGCAATATAGAGTTAGTAGTGAGGGTTCAGTGGGAGAATTCTCACCTTTTCTCACCTAAGTTTGATGCCTGGTCAGTGCATCTCAGGCAGAGCCATTATCTTGTGTCAACAGAGGCATGTATGTCGCCACCATGCTGGTGAGGTACTTCTGATGAATCGGTGCGTGAAAACCCTACAAATCAGGATGCCCAAAGGTGGATGGGTCACAGAAAGTTTAGTTCCCTTGTCCAGGAGCAGGAACAAAAGTGGCATTGTTCTCATTCCGTTGATGTGTCACTGATAAGATTGGAATTTGGGAAGAACCCAGGAGAGGTGCACCAGGCGCTTTCAGTGCCTTTAAGAAAATGGCTTCTGGCACAATAGAACCGTAGAGGCCATTCTCAGAAGGCATTTGTGTACCTTGCTCAACCATGAAGTCCAAGTGAATTCGTAGCTCAATTGGAACAGGCTGGTTTGAAGCATTGTGTTAGTATATGGCGTACCTTCCCACGCATCAACAACTACTCAAGAAACAATTTCAGATATATTCCAACACCATAAGGCTACTCCCAATAATGTTATGGTGCTGGAACTTGACACGCTTGCTCATTCCAGAGGAACACTGGTGGCACAGCGGGTTAAGTTTTGGCCTCCTAACCACCAAGTCAGCAGTTGGAAACCACCCGCCGCTCTCCCAGGGAGAAACACGAGGTTTTTCACTCTTGTAAACATGTACGTCCTGGGAAAACCGACAGGGGCGGTTCTACCTTGTCCCAAAAGGTTTGCATGAGTTGAAATCACCTCAATGGCCGACGCTCTTAAAAAGAGGCAGTGTTCCTGGGCCCAGAAAATTCTAGCAGCACCTTCCTATGAATGACACGTTAACGCTGATGCTAAGCACCAGCACACAGCTGCCTCTGCCAGGGACTAGGTGTACCATTTCTGCCAAGTTACTTCATCTCCGAGTCTTCCAGCTTCTAGTCAGTTGTGCGGGCCCAGCTGTGCAGAGCAGAATTGCTCCATAGCCTTTTCAAGCGAGGCCATCTTTCAGAAACGGAGGTGCAGGCCTGGCTTCTAAGAAACCCCCTCCCTTGAAGTCCAGTACTTAGCCTCTCAGGGCTTCTACATGGGGTGTCAGAGGCAAAGTCCTGGAAGCGTTCACTTACATGTGCAGGACACATTTAGTAATCCTTCGGTGCACGCTCATCTTAGGATAGTCAACAAGAAGACTTCCACCTCTGAACATATTCTCGAATCCAACTCACTGCCATCGAGTAATCCTTTAACTGCTAAAACTGGGTGCAAATCCATGAAATAAAGGGGTTTTTCAGCTAACACAGGGGAACTATAATGTGACTGACTATGAGAATGATTCAATCATGAAGAATCGAGTCTTATATTTTCATGGCTTTTGGTACTCTCCATACCAACCACCCCACCCCTAGCCATCCCCAAATATTCCTAAAAGATTGTTTAGTTCAATCACACTGTAGTAAGAAATAGTTTCCTTTAGAGATGATTGAAAGTCCATACCTAAATCATCTTAGTTCCTTACTATCACAGAACATCAACCAAAGGCATCATCAGAGGAAAGTGCTGCACCCATCTTAATGGATTCCTGCGAATTATTTTCCCGGCATCATACATACAGCTGCCCTGTCTTTGCCTGTGAAAACCCCACTCCGCCCCATCCAGTTGAGGATCTCCCCGGCTTCTCTGTGGCAGAAGAGAGGAGGGGGAGGCCTTCAGGGGCGACACAGGTAGCATCAGGCCCGGTCTGGCCTCTCGTCCATTGTAAGTGATTGCTCACAGCAGCGCACCTCCAGCTTGCGATGCTTTTTCACACTTGATGCCCTGGGGGGTCTCTTGGAAATGCAGATTCTGATTCAGTGGGTCTGAGATGGGGGCTCAAGAGTGGGGCTCACCAGTTCCCTGGCGATGGTGCGTGTCCTCATACAGATCACACTGGGAAGGACTGAGACAGCAACAAATAGGTCACGGCAGTGTGTATTAGAAGGCTAAAAATATCTTTGGGAAAAAAAAATTTTGTTTTTAGAAGCAGAAGGGGAAAGCACCTTAGTTCGCTGTCCTAGAAACCTTATTTCAAGACGAACATGTGGTTGCTTTAAAATGTGCCTTTTCCAAGTTGGCAGGTAATTTTTTTTATTCGTTCAAAACTGGGAGCGCAAACCCAGCTGGCCCCTGCAGGCAGCAGAGTTTGGTGACGCAGCAGGGGCAGCAGCTTCGTGGATGATACTTTTCTTTACTTTTCTTTACCGTGGATCTGGTGTTCACACGGGAATTGGCTTCTGCGTGTCACCATCAGGCAGCACACACCGCCGCTGTCGACTTATACACGGAATCAGAACACTGGCAGACAGGAAGAGACAAGGATAAACCCGTGCCTGTTAGACAAATTTCCCGAGGGCTGTGACGCGAAGGTCTCTCAAAGCTCACAAAAGATAGAAGGGTCACTACAGTGAAAAAGTGGGAAGTCTGCCATTTGAGAACCCAGGTCGTCACTTCGGAAGATCTATGGATTACTTTTGTCTTTTACTTTAAATAAGGAACTGCAAAACCGAAGCACAGCGTTTATGATCCTCGGTGGTAGCGGTGGTTGCACATTGGGTTGTTAATCCAATGTCTGTCAGCAAGCAGCTCACAGACGCCAGGCCCTCCTGGTCAGAGCCAAGGCTCCGTATCCACTACTTAGGTGCCTGCAGTGATTTTGGTCCCACATACCTACTGGGGGTGGGGTGGGGGGATTCTTGATTAAAAATTTGGTCTACATGAAGCAGCGAAAACGTTCATAGAATGCAAAAATAGTATCGTAGTATATTTATTTTAATTTTACAACGCCGCAGGACGTTGTTAAATTGTTAAGAAGCGGGACTACTGGTCACCTTGGAATCAGCGCCAGGGATGAGTAAATGCTCCTTCACGATTCTGAAATTAGGTTGCTGCTGTTCCCCTTAGAGCACAGGGTCACTCTATTTCAGTGACTCCAGCTTCGCTTGCTTATTTTTAACCAGCTTCCTTCATCAATCATAAACATCTCTTTTTGTGATATTAATGGCAACGGGCCGGAGTCAGGGTGCACTTCCCACTCTATCTGTCCCTGTGCTAACCGCTTCCATGCATCCTTCTTTCCGCTCCCCCTTCCAGGCTTCTGAATGGCCCGGGGCGAAAGCGGCCCTTTTCATCTCTGTGGTTGGTTGCCCTAGGGAGTACACGCCACTCAAGACTGAGTGCCCACCGCCCGGGCTGACAGTTGAGTCCGAAAGTCAGTTCACTTCCAAGTAGGATTCATAAACTGTTGATTCCATTATATCCTTCGTGTAAATACCTTTTAAAAAAACCTGCTTTACTGGCACATAATTCACACAATCATACAATCCAATAGCTCAATTGCATGCGGAAGAGTTATACGGTCGTCACCAATCAGTTTTAGAACAATTTCTTGGGAGAGAGGGTGGGGGAAGGAAGGGAAAAAACAAAAGAGGAGTTGATATCAAGGGCTCAAGTAGAAAGAAAATGTTTGAAAATGATAATGGCAACATATGTACAAATGTGCCTGACACAATGGATGGATGCACGGATTGTGAAAAAAGCAGTATGAGTCCCCAATTAAATGATTAAAAAATTTTTTTCTTGTTGTAGCTTATATTATCTTTTTTTTGGGGGGGGGGATCACTGTCCTCTGTGGGAGTGGGAGGCCCAGCCTTGCTCCTGGAGAGCTGCTGCTGGATTTGAACCGCCAAGCCAGTGGGCCGCAGTCCCGCGCTCAACCACTATGCCACCAGGGCGCAGCCCAATTTCTTCACTCTTATACTCACTTATTAGTTCCCCATTTCCCCCCAACTTTCCCTGCCATACTCCCAAGGAACCACAAGTTCAGTTACTAACGCTACAGACTTATCAATCCTGGATTGCATGTATGGAAGAACATTAAAAAACAAACCACCAACCAACAAAAGAAGGAGAAAACCTAACAAGAATAACAAAGTAAAACACATAAAAACCTCCATCCAAAAGAAAGTAGAAAGAGAGGAAAACTAGAACAAACGCATATGGATCATAAGGGAGATGAGGAGAGTGCGCTACATTTAACCTAACTGCGTCTTCAACAGTTCGTATGCGTTCAGCATGTTAACAAGGTCATGTACATCCCGGCTCTGTGGGTCAGAGGAGCAAATCTGTTTCTTAGACTAGACAGCTTTCTTCCTGATGGCTTGAAAATTTAAATTACCAAAGGATATGTTCTGCCAGTACTTACAGGTTCTACAAAATCAACAACAACAAAAAACACTCAATGCCGACAGGACTGAGAAGAACTACCCCGTTGGATTTCCAGGGCGGTCAAGCTTCTCTGAATCAAACCTGAGTGTAGGTTCCATCAGCTTCCCTTCTGTTCAGCAGCCCAGAGCTTTAACCTCTGGTTCCCTAGGGTTCCTTCCCATATAAACAAGGATGTTCCAAACCATTACCTCTTACTGTTTAAGTACCAAAGTTTGCGATATTTCAATACTGCTCTGATGTGGAACAACAACAAAAAAGTATGACATCTTAAATTTAGTCTAAGGGTGGTTTTGCAGATTAAGAAACGACCACCACCAGCAGCACCACCAATAAATAAAACAAAGCTGTGATATTTTCAAGTTCCATTGTCATTCCTGAATTAACTCTCAAAAAGGAATAATGGCTTTCTTAATTCAAAGTAAGCAGCTTTACAAGGCTTAGCTGTCTCCACTAACCAAACAACATTCTTTACCTCATTTGAAAAGAAACAAAAAAGTTGGTTTTGCTCCCTCTAACCACATTTTCCCCTGGTACCGTCTTTCTTTCTTTGTGCAGTTTTTTTACTGCATAGTTTTTTTAATTAACAATTTTGCTGTCATGTATTTCATATACCCTACCATTCAATAGCTCGATTCAATAATGAAAGCTGCACCATCAGCTTTAGAATATTTACTTCTTTCTTGCACCCTTTATTATCAGTCCCGCCCACCCCTTATCCATGGTGCTTTCAATTGCCTCGTACACATGTGAAAACTGGACAAGGAATGAAGCCTTTGGATTATGATGCCAGGAAAGAAAATTGAAAATACTAAGGAGGGCTGAGCCCCGGTGGCGTAGGGGCTGAGCCCCGGTGGCGTAGTGGTTGTGCGTGGGGCTGCGGCCCACTGGGATGGAGGTTTGATTCTAGCTCCACGGAGCAAAGGCTGGGCCTCCTACTCCCACCACCTGAAGGCAGTGATGCCAAAAAAAAAAAAACAAAAAACAAAAAACCACACACAGAAAATACTAAGGAAAATTGAAAGTACTGCAAAAAGAACAAACAGAGCTTAGAAAAATACAGCCAGAATGCTCTCTAGAAGCAAGGCTTTGGGTCACCTGTTTTGGACATGCTGTCAGGAGAGACCAGTCCCTGGCAGAACAAGCTCTTGTTTGGCAAAGTAGCGGGGCAGCAGAAAAAGAAAGGCCGACACTGGGATGGATGGACACAGCAGCTGCAGCGAGGGGCTGGCGCATGAGAACCCGCCGGAAGCTGGCGCAGGAGCAGGGGAAGTTGCAATTATTGCACACAGGGTGGCTGTGTGGGGGCAATGATTCAATGGCGCCGAACCCCCAATACAATTTTAGAGCAGAGCACAGGTTGGCACCTCTCTCCAAAGTTATTCTTATCTATCACTGCTATCGAACCGAATGACGGCTGCATTTCCTACCGGCCTGTCAAATTCTGCATTGCCACACGACCGCTGAATTGCTCCATAAAAAGGGACCGGCAATGCAATGGACACCCGAGAGAATGTAGCCCCTCCTCAACGAGGGATTTTAGTTCTTCATCGCAATGAACTTGGAAGAAAAGTAACATCAGCAAAGTGGCTGCTGCCGCCACACAACTACCAGGATGGAAGAAAATGAAATATCAGCACCAAACCCTGCCTTTCTGACATTCGTTAAATCTGTAAGTCAGTCTTAAGGTCCACACCTGCAGAATGGAACTAATACCTTATTTACTAACAGAAGCCCTGGTGGTGCAGCGGATTATGCATTGGGCTGCTAACCTCACGGTCAGTAGTTCGAAACCACTGGCTGCTCCAGGGGAGAAAGAGGTGGCTTTCTGCTTCTGAAAACACAGCCGTGGAAACCCACAGACAGTTCTAGCCTGACTTACGGGCTCTCTGTGAGTTCAAGTCAACTTGATGGCAGTAAGTTTGCATTTCATGAGATGAAAGGACAGACATATTGTAAGCACATGATACCTAAGTTAAAAAAACAAAACAACTTAACTCTAGTAAGTTCTGAGCAATGTTGGATAGCACTGGTAACATATTTTTCAAGCTTTCGTGAACATCAAAAACTAAGTATACATTGACCATGCTTACACCGACAAAACTAACTTTCAGTCTGGTTTTTCTTTTCTCTTTTAAACAACCACATAGTTTTTAATTATGAACTCCAACTCTTTTTAATACATTCTATTCTAAACTGGAAACTTTATAAAATGAGCTTTTATCACTTTGTACCATAGAAGTTCTGGGTGTTAACGATGTTACTGGCCTTTGTTGGGCTGTTAACTTTTTTCCCACTCTGACATACTAGCTTTATTTTCAAGACCGTACGAGAAACCTAAATTGCCTTGGTTCATGTGTCCACGTCTGTCTCCACAGCAGAAATAACTCACTGTGCTATCACAGCAGGTTTAACAAATGTACAACAAGTATATTTAAAATAATCAGAATTTCCTGGGCAGGTAAGGGGTGTCCTCCCCGCCCCCCACCCTCTTTCTAAGTTCTCAACAGAGCTCCAAAGAGATGACAAGGTAGGGCTTGGAGGATTTTAAAACTTGCCTCATTTTAAGAGCCACTACCCTAAACCACGAGAGTTACTTACAATCCAGTGTACGGATAATAAAGAACAGAACCACGAAACAAAGGCATGGTGCAAGCGTCCTATTAGAAACAGTGTCTCGGGGGAAAGTCAGGGCTTCAGATTTTCTGTGTCCCTTTCTTGAAGACCTAGTCTAGAACAAAGGGAAAGGATGAAAGACAGAAGAAGACAAAAGAAACACAGACCTCTCTGGACACGGAAGGCTGCACCCGTGAAAATACTCGGGATTGGTAGTTGCGGTTGAGCCTATCATGCTAAGTAAAATCTATATATTTTGGACATTAAAATGTTCTCTAGAGTAGGAGGGCTGTATCAGAAAAGAGAATGAGGTAACAAGTAAGCCACAGTGAGCACGTATATTCCCCTCAAAGACTGCTGCAGAAGGAATAACTAAAGGTAAGGACTTTTCCAACACGGTCCCAACCCTGATTGAACGTTGGATGCCATCGAAGAGATGATGACAGCACACTAACAGCAAACATGAACTCCGTGTGGGATGAAGCACATGTGTTTCTTTTTCAGAAAAGAAGGGGAGGAGTGAACTTGTTTTTCTAGGCAGTGACTTTTGTACTTCCTTAAGCAAAGAAATATTTGATTAACAAACATCTACCACCAGGTATAATGTGTCACGAAACTGACAGTTTTACGCACACTGACAGTGTAAAAGGGCTCCTGACATCGTCTCTCATCTGGCCGTCCCTAGCTGTTGGTGACTACAAGTGACAGTCAAGACTAGAGTCAGCACAGCCATCCACATCGAATCAAATCCCCCCTTTAACTTTTCTGTTCAGTTCAGAATCCTGTGGTCCATGGGGCGTTCTCTGATCCTAACCACACATTCACAACTTTGCTTGCTGGCAAACAGAGAGGGCTGGACACAGACTGATGAAGAACATGAAACTCAGAATTGTTTTCATGAAGTCGATTACCACCCAGAGTAAGCCTATATGACAGGGCCGGACTGCCCCTGCAGGTTTCTTGGGACTGTATGTCTTTATTGAAGTTGTCATCCTCCTCTTTCACACAGGGAAGCTTGGGGGATTCAAACTGCTGCCTGGGAAGTAGCCAAGTCCATCACCAGGGCTCCGAGGAACTTGAACTCCGAAGACCAGAGCCTGCAGCACAGATGACACTTTCAACATAAAGAAAACAAAAATCCTCCCAATGCAACCACTGTGATAAAGAAAATATGGAAGATATTGTCAAAGATTTCACTTGACCGAGCTCCACCATTGATGCTCATGGAAGCAGCAGTCGGGAAATCAAAGGTCGTGACTAAGAGGCAGAAGAAAGGTGGGCATGATGGTGGGGAGGCGGAAGGTAAAAAGAAAGAGGAAAGATCCAGGAAGCAAAGCTCTGGATTGAGGCATAAACACAGATGGGTACATAGGTAAATTTATTTTTAAAATAGAGGTACAGGCCAATGAACATAGATCTATATGCCAATACATTGAGGAAGTGGATGGACTTGGGGCCCCGCTCAAGCTCTCCCTCAATCTAAGAACAGTTGGTCTTAACAACCTGGCATTCTGTGATGTTCACCCTCCTGACACAATCATGAAGACAAAATGGGTACATAAGCAAATATGATAAGTAAGCTTGTTGTGCCAACATGGCCACAGAAGATAGGTAGGTCTGTTGTGCCAACATGGCCAGTAAATACACAGATCAATTGAAAGGCGGAGATAGAAATGGCTCAGGAAACCCAGCCCTTGCCCTCTTGCTTTTGGATCTTCAGATCAGCCAGCTGCCTTGTTCATCCTGTGCCTCGACCTCCAAGCAACACTACCTGTGGGACACCTAATCGTGGACTGTGGAGCTGTGAGTTGTGGTTCCTTCAAGTCCTGCTTCGCCACGCTGCTGGAATATACATTTCTTGAGCTGGGGACTGTTGGACTCTGTCATCTGGCTGACTGTCGTGACCTGATTTGCTGTTTGTGGCCGGATAGCCTGAATTGCTCTACAGAGGACGACTCGGCGGCCCTCAAGACTCCAAGGACTGCCAGTCTTCTGTCTCAGGCAATGGAGTTGCACTGAGCCATTTGTACTGCTTCATAGATTACTTAACTGTTTATTTCTTATCTGGTATATCCTTCTCTCTATATAATATATAAAGAGAATTATACATTTATATATAAAGCCCCCATAAAATTATCTTTTAAAAAAAAGAAAGGAAAAGAAATCAAATGACCTTGCTGGTGTCCTGGTTTTGTTTCTCTAGATAACCCTGCCTAACACAGCAAATGTGGTGAGGAAAGTTGATGATGCCTGGCTATCAAAAGATAAAGCGTCTGGGGTCTTAAATACTTGAAGTTAAACAAGCAGCCATCTAGCAGAGAAGCAACCAGCCCACAAGGAAGAAGCACACCAGCCTGTGTGATCATGAGATCTTAATGGGATCTGGTAACAGGCATCAGACAACCCGAAACAACCAAACAAAAACATATTGTTGAGAACGAGCAGGGGTCTGTAGACAAGAGAGCATTCCCACACAGAAGGGACACAAGAAAGATGAGTCTTCCAGAACCCAGTAGAGCACCAATGAAGCACACAGTATCACTTTGGTTCTTTGAGGCTTCCTCAGCCCCCACTATCATGACCCCAATGCTGCATTTCAGTTTGGGCTAGACCAGAGCATGTATGTACAGATGTGGGTACAGATAGCTCACCACATAGGGAATCCAGGTTCAATGAGTCACCCATGAACAGAAATGGGAGTACTGATACCAGGAGGGTAGGGTGAAGGTAGGGGGAGGAAGGGAGAAAGAGGGAACCCTACTGAAATGATTGTTATACACACATTCCCACCGCCAGGGGGGCAAACAGCAGAAACCATGGTTGAAGGGAGACAATGGTTGGTTATGAAATATGAAAATAATTTATCAAGGAGTCATGAGTGTTAGGAAAGAGGGAAGAAAAGGAGCTGATACTAAGAAAATAAATGTTTAGAAAATAAAGATGGCAACTATGTATAAATATGCTTAATACAACTGATGTATGGAATGTTATGAACTGTAAAAGCCCCCATAAAATTATCTTTTAAAAGAAAGAAAAAGAAATCAAGTGACCTGTTGCATTGAGCAAATCTGCTGCAAGAGATCTTTCCATGTTAAAAAAAAAAAAAGCTGTCACTTTGAGAATAAGTTGTGTCTGATTGAAGCCATGATATTTTGAACAGCCACTCAAGCATGGGAAAGGTGAACAATGAATACGAAAGATTGGAGAAGTGATGTATTTGAATTATGAAGTAGATGAATAGGAGGGAATATGTCACGGACTGCTCCAAGAACAAACCAATCTGCGTGGGCAGAAGTACCGCCAGAATGCTCCTGCGAGGCAAGACTTCGCCTCACATACCACGGACATATTATCATGAGGAACGATTGCGTGGAGAAGGAGATAAGCTTGGTAGAGGGTCAGTGAGAAAGCAGAAGACCCTCAGTGAGATGGGGACGATTCTCCATGAGACAGATATAGAGTGGCTCCCACAGCGATGCTTGTGGAAATGGCACAGGAGCGTGCAGGGCTTTGTTCTGTTGCATATCGCGTTGCTGCTGAGGAACAGAGGACACGGCATGTCACCACGAACAGCCATCCAGAGCTAAGTGAGATCTCACAAGCTAGAAGAACACTATACTTCAGACTTTCAAACAGATCGACCCCAACTTTGGGAGTACCTCCTGGACTGACTAATTTTTGATCTACTAGTTACGGATTCAGAGGTTTCCCTCTACTCCTCAGGGGACCAGTTTCAACCTCAGCATGCCTTTCTTCTGAAATGCAAAAGTTCACTGGAATGACTCAAAGAACTCCTGAAAAGTGCTATGCTTACAATTACAGCTTAATTTCACAAATAAAAGGATCAAGTGAAGAAACGCCTATGAAATCTGAAGGGTTCTAAATGCACAGTCGTCTCCCAAAAAACACACGTACGCAGGCACGCACCCTACCAAACTACAGAGATGAATGTCTTTTACCAACCAGGAAGTACATGGGGCTTCTGTGTTCTCAGTTTTTATTGTGTATCTAATTATAGCCCTTCTGGCCTGAGTAGGCCCTCTTACCTGAGTTTGGTGGTGGGCATGAGGTGACCAGGAGGTATTCAGAAGATGACCCTTTCTGGTCTAGCTTGTCCCTATCTCAGTCACCCAATCACCTCAAGTAACCTGCTAGGTGAGCTCAGGAGTTCTTATTCCAAGGGCAGGAGTTGGGTAGGGGGAGGACTGTTTGTTTGTTTTTCTGTGGAGAGTGTGTGTGTGTGTGTCTTTTTGTAGAGATTATTTTTCAGGAACCAAGGTCACAACTAGCAGAGCCATTTCCCCCTCATTCAATTAAGTAGTCTGTAACTGGTACCCATTGGCGAATCACCATTCCCACCCAGTGGGTGGGTAGGGGGATAGATTTAGAAGAGGGTGGCCCCCAAACAAATGGTTGTCCAATGACAGCTTCTTTGGTTTCCTTGCAGAAAGGCTGGGGTTCTAACAAAGGTGCTACCGGAGAGGGTTAGGTTCGTAGGAATTTTTCACCGGCAGTGCAGATAAATAACCGTGAGCTTCACCTGCTCTCACCTCCAGGACAAAGTGAAGCGCTGTAGGAAGATAGATCTGGTTATTCTGTTTTGCCTAGGTCAGGCACCACGTATGTCACAGTAATGTTTGGAGGAGGCAACAAAAAGGCAGGCCTCACCCGGGTCAATTGGCGTGGAGGCCCTGGCCTGGGGCGCCCACGTTGTGAGGAAAGCGTCCAGAGGGTCATGAGGAATTGACTGGATGTCAGCTCACAACATGTTTGGGGAAAGAAAGTACTTGAATCATCCATAAAATAGATCGTAAGGATGCCTGACGTCTCTTGAAGAAGAACAGCAACAGTAATTCAAGCAACATTTATGAAGTGTCAACTCCTAAGGCACAATTAGCATCACAAATTGAATCGGATGCCCCAAAATGTGCTGGTGTGTTAATACACCTAAGATTCTATCATGGCAATATAACTTAATGTAACCTAATCTAATCAGCGAGTCTTCAAATTGGGGGGCCAAAAAGAAGTCTGTTGGGGCAAGGTCAGGGGTATAAGGTAGGTAGGATGAGATTTCCCAATGGATTTCTCCTACGGTATGCCTTGCTCTCCTGGAAGAATGAGCAGGTGCAGTCATTGTAATGAGGGGGTGGGAGAATGTTCCTTCAGGCCTTTGCGTTTTTCTCACCACGCAGTCTTCAATATTCTTTAAACTTCTTCCCAATATTGCCTCACCCCCATGATAAATCTGTATCTTTTGAAAAAAAATCATCAAGCTTGCCTCCTTAGAACCCTCCTAATCGATAGAGACACCCCAGCCACCCCATCCCCCATGCTTTCTCCTGACCTCTCTCCGGTTCCCTGGCTTTCTACCCATGCTGTGAGTGGATCTGGCTGTTGAGATCATGACCATCTGGGAGAAAATCTTTGCTGATAAATGCCTGGACTCAAAGGCTACTGCTGTATACCACATGAAAATCACCAAGGAGGCAAAGTCAAAGAGACCAGGATCAGCCTCCAGAGCCCAGAGAAAGATTTTGGTTGATTCTGGTAATATATAAAAATTAGATAGAAACAATATATTTTCAATTCACCAAGAGAAAAGACTTCCATGTGAGCTTTCTCACTTCTCAGCCAAATGGCCTCTTATTTATCTTCAAGTCTTTGAGACCCCAGACACTGTATCTTTTGATAGCCAGGCACCATCTGCTTTCTTCACCACATTTACTTATGCACCTGCTTTTTGTCTTCAGCGATCCTGTCAGAAAATGTGGGGTGTCTTAAGAGGGGGCCCTGTAACCAGTAGATAATATTTGGACTGAGCTGAAGCAGGTCAGGGCCCCACTTCCCTGCAAGTCCCCGGAGGTGAGCAGCTGCCCCCATGGAATGAGGAGACTGAAAGACAATGCCTGGAATGTCTGAGTCCCTGATAACTGCTGGGCCTGCTTGTAGGAGCTGATAATACATCCTAGGTGATAAATCTTGCAGCTGCAGCATGGACCCTCCTTTCCCCACTTTCCATAAAAAACCCTGGGTCCCAGACAATGCCTGAGACTTCTCTGGGCTACTTGCTAGACCACAGGACCTCATCTGGGACAATAAGCTGTCTCTGACTTCCAAAAAAAAAAAAAAAAAATCAGGTGTCTTAACCCCCTGAGCTGATTTTTTTGCCTTATACTACTTTCTTGGTGGGTTTTTAAGGGACTATAAAGAGACAAGTGGATTATCGTGAGAACTCCTCTATTGCCATCCTGTGATGACAGAGATGTGTGTGTAAATACATTCTGTTGACATAAACCTGTGAATCGGAATCTTAGAAGCGGTACTTTTTGACTTACCTTTTTATATTCAGGAAAGTATGAAGTGGATGGAGATTGCTACTTGATACAAGGGGCTTCAAGGATTCATGGAAAATTACGGAATCTTTCCCTTTCATTACTCAATGAACATCGGAAAGCCTCCCTCCTGTATGGGTCGCTCACAGCAGGTCCTCTGTGAGGATAGGCTGCTGTTGTTAGGTGCCATGGAGACAACTTCAAAGCCAAAGATCTTTTTTTGGGGGGTAGGGGGCGGGGATGCCCCCTCTCATGGTTGTGCAGCTACAAGCTGTACAATGCACGCCCTAAAGGTAAACACTCCTAAATTGTGTGCACTGGGTGCCTGACTTCCATGACACTACTCCTGGCCTTACCTCACAGTGATGGCAGAACTGAGTGGCGACTACAAAGCTGGGGTCGTCAAGGCCTGTATAGGCAGGAGGGAGATGAGTGGGAGAAAAATGAAGCTCTCCACTCCGGTGATGAGTTACAGTCTCCGCCAAAAGATCGTATATGCATCCAAGACTTCCAACAGATTCATTTCGCTCTGACCCCTTGCTGAAAATTTGCGTTCCCCCTACGGCAGAGACACTACTTCAGAAACTAACTTTTCACAAAACCTCCGGTCACGCTCATGTAAATATGGACCTAAGTAAATTTTCACTTAAGCCTATCTGGAGTGGAACATTAACTCTGACTGGGGGGTCAACCTGCTTCAAACCCATTCAATGATATCAAGGGAGAAAGCTGGCGATCAGCTTCCATAGAAATCACCTTCAGATTACCCTTCGGAACACATGTGGTTGTCCTGAGTCAGAATTGATGACTCACTGACACATGAATGCTACGTATCAAGCACTTGGCATACGTTAACTACCTAGACCTCAAATCTCTGCAAAATAATTACTGTGATAATCACTCAAGTAGGATAAAGTTCAATAACTTAGGTTAGCTCTTCTAGCCACAGTCTTTGTAACTCCCACCACATGACTGAGGTAGACTATGCAAACAAGGTATAAACAAACAAACAAACAAACTCCTTACCAAACTCGAGGCCATCAAATTATTTCTGACTCATAGCTACCGTATGGAACAGAGAAATGCAGAATCCCCCCTGTGAATTTCTGGGGCTGGAAGAGAGGAAGCAGGCTTGTAGCGATCTGGGCCTTTATCAAAGCCAGGATAGCTTTGTTAACACACAATCAAGCAGAACAGAGGCCAAAAGGCACGGTTGCCGGTATTCTGGTCCTGGCTTGTGGCAAATTGTTAACTTCCTTAAGAAGCCCTTATCCTCATGAATATTGTCAGTGAGTTCTATGTGACCGATGCAAGATTATGGAACCCAACAGAGAATGAGTGTCATGGGCGGGACGGTCACTCTCAAACTGGAAGGTGGAAAGATGGAAGCATCTCTGCTCTGCCCTGTAGTATTGGCCTTGGAGTGTGAAGTCAGTCTTTCTCCCAATAGAAACTAGAGGACAGACATGAAGCTCAAACCATTTCCTTGGGGAAGCACCTGAGTTTTCGGGGGTGAATCATTCTTCATTTTCGGGCACCCACGTATATGTCCTGTAGAACTTAAAATAAATGTTCTGCGACCAGGAGTGCACAAGGGTGAAAATGGCCACGTGTAAACTGAACTCCAAACCATGAGATAAAACTCAAATATGTAATCAATAGCTGGGGTCTTTGCAGGCCCTGTGAAAAAGTCTAGAACTTCCTTCCTCTGCTACAGGCAGAGTCGGTCCATAAGATCCAGTAACCCCACTCCTAGGGAGATACCCGGAGAAATGAAAACATAAACCTTGCCCCAATCTGCCTTGTATCACCCGCCCCCCCAACCTCCAAATCAAGCCCATTGGCATTCCAGTTTCTGTAACCCTGCACATGTCAGAGTAGAACTTCTGCACAGGTTGTCTCGACAGTAACTTCTTTGGAGCAGATTGGTAGGCTTCAGTTCTAAGGCACTACTGAGGGTATAAGGTACAGCGACCAACTTTTAGCCTACTAGTCACACACAAACCATTGTGCCAGCCAGGGATCTCTTTCTCTTCCAATGCTGCTTTATATTCACTTTAGCAGTTTTCAACATCTCCAATCACTTAATTCTGTTTACATGTTGAATGTTTCTTCCTTCCCATGGGTACATATGAGAAGGCTTCAAAAAAGTCTGTGAAGAAATGGGTTGGAAAATCATGGAATTTCCCCACCAACTTTTTGAAGGCCCCCTTTGTATGTTCTGGAAGAACGGCAGTAGCCATGGGCTCACAGCACTTGAGGATGCGGCAGGACCAGGCAGTGTCTCATTCGGTTGGGTGCAGGGAAATGACGTATTGGAGCTGACTTGATGGCACATCACATCAGGAAACACATGTACATAAGATCCACCCTGTTGGTGTGCCGTCCTGTGGTGGCTGGGCCGTTGCTGTACTCGTAGTTCTGTTACCAGTATTCTGCTACCTGCAGTTGTCGTTCTTCTTGGGTGTAGGGCAAAGCAGAACGGGCAAGTTTTAATGGAGCGTGCACACCAAGCAGAAAGATCTGGAGAGCTGCTTCTCATGATCAGCTGACGATACCCTCGTGGCTCATTGACAAGGTACTTGTCCCTGGCTCCGGACATGCTGTCATCAGGAGAGATCCTTTGTCGGGAGGCCGTGGTTGACCTCACAGACAACCAGTGAGGGCCTGGAAGACCCTCAGTGAGGCATTGACACAATAGTACCATGCTGGATCAGAACACACTGGGGGATCGTGTGTGTGTGTGTGTGTGTGTGTGTGTGTGTGTGTGTGTAAACACGACACTGTGGGGAGGAGCAACAACGCATTCCATTGAATGGAAGGTTGCAACGAGCTGGCATCTACCCAACAACAGTTAGCAACAGTGTACACTTGGTTATAGGTAGGAAACAGGGTGAACTGGAGGAGCAGAATGATGAGGGCCTATTGCAAAAAAACCCTTCCAGTCCAGGCTGGGAAATATGAGTCTGAGAGCAACGCCATGCTTTTTGGGCAAGGCTGTGATGTGATGTCTCGACCCCTTACTGAGAAGTTGAAAAACTGTTCGGTGAAAACATGCAAGCCGTTGCCAGGGATGCATGTACGAGTTACCATTTAAGAAGGGCTTATAACATGTTCAATATGCTGTAAGCCGTTTACACACCTTACCTGATTTATTCTTAGCCCCACCGGGTGAGCTTATCCCAATTTCACACTTGGAAATGGACGCCTAGCGGGGTGAAGGCGTGTGCTCAACTCCCCAAGCTACTAAGTGGCAAAGGTCAGACTGGCAGCTCAGCCGGTCTCAATCCAGAGGTGCAGGCTTTCGTGCCTGCCCTGAAGCCATGGGAAGGGGCCGTGGCTGCCTGGGAAGAGAAGCATTGCATTTGCAGTGTGAGTACCACACGGCAGACAGCAGGAAAGCTGAAGGCAGGCGGCTGGCTGGCAGGTAAGCTGCTGCTTGCTGATGGATGAAAGACTTTTCCCTTTGAATGGAGGGCAAGATGTGGCCTTTGTGGGCATGTAAACTTTATAGCCTCCCTCTTTAGGTGAGGACCCCAGCAGTGTGGGAGGTGGTTTGACCTCTCTACAAGGAGGACAGGCTGCTGCTTGAGTTCCACCAGCTGAGCTCCCAGGTTGCTTGGCATCTGCAAACATCAGTCAACTCAGGTGAAGAAGGGAGAGGGTGATCGAACAAATCGAGGGAACACGTTTTGCTTGGAACCTGTAACCTTGCCGCGTCCTAGATCAGATAGTTAGCTGAGTGCTGGCAACTTCACATGATTCTGGCCTAAAAGTTCTATGAGTTTATGAAAGAGGGCACGTCTGGCCTTACGGTCCTAACCCATTTCCATGGTTCCCTGGCCTCGTGCCTATGGGTTGGGCTACTAACCACAAGGTCCGAAGTTGGAAACCACCTCTTCTGGGGGAAGCATGAGGCTTTCGACTCCCAGGGAGGAGTTACAGACAATCTGGGACACGCAGCTCGACCCTGCCCTACAGGGTCACTATGAGTCCACATGGACATGGCCCGGTGTTTGTTTGGCTTTTGTGTCTTACTCCACTCCCTGCAGAGGGCTTCCTGGCTACCCAGCCTGCCGGCAAGTGTCTAACCTGATTCCTCACAACAGCCGGCGGGAGCCTCGGGCAGGCCAGAATCATCGAGGGCTGTGCCAAAAACCCCAGTGAACAAGAAGGAGCTGGAGTCATCAACTCTCAGAGGCCTCCTGGGACTGCGCTTTTCGTTCCCTTCCCCGGGACACACATGGCCAGCGTGGTCCTGGAGAAGCAGCACGGACTCTGCTCTTGGAAGTGGGACAGACTGGATTTGAATCCCTTTTGAAAACACCAGGCACTCTGAGGGAGGAAGACAGGCTATCTTCTCCCAGGGGCAGTGTATTGTCTCGGAAACTCAGTTCTATGCTGCCTGAAAGGGTCGCTATGAGTCGGCCTCGCTGAGTGCGTGGGTGCGGTGAGTGATCTCTCAGTCACCCACCGGCCATGCGATGGAGGGAAAAGCGATCGTCCTTTAGAGACTACGCTTCACCAACTATCAAGTATCAGTTACTACGTACCGCTATCAGGATAACCAGTTAGAATGATGAAATAAGGTATGTGGGAGTTTCAAGGCAACACAAGCTTTGAGAATTTCAAAATACGTATTCGTGTGCTGAAGACGATTCAACACGGGTTCTGGAGGACGAGGCTACATCCTCTGCCCATGGACTTTAGTCCCCCAGGGAAGGTAGGAAGGATGGGGTCAGGGCTGGGGGAGCCAAGATTGTCCAATGAAGCACATTAGGTGAACTGTGTATTGCTAATGAATTATCTACACCCCCCCCCCACCCCGAGGTCCTATGTTGACTGAGAATGGCTTTCTCTTCTCCAGCTTCTCAGAGCCTCAGTTCTTCTGGGGCAGCTCATCAGTCAAGGCCACAACATAACCATCTTGAGGTAAGATGCTGCCTGCATGATCTACAAATAAATGCTCCATCTCAGGGAATTGCTTCGATCCCACGCTACTGTGGCCCAGATGCTGCAGGGTTTGCTGACCTCACTTGCATTCATGATTTTTCTCCCACGCATGGTTGTCTTAGGTGTCAGTAAGCACCCGGTTCTCTGGAACAGCTTGTTTTCAGGGTGGAAGCACTCTCTAACTTCTTGTGTTCCTGCTCCTGCCCTGGCTGCCACACCAAGCATCGAAAAAACATATTGCTTAACCTCGGCAGATGACACAGCACTCTTCTGTTACTGCCACTGGGAAGTAAAGTCCCCATTCTCTTTTATACCAGGCCAACGATAAGCTTTCACACGCTCTTAACTCCTTATGGAATCTTGCCAAAGCAGCCCACTACAAAGTGGTTTTCCTGTCTGGGTTATTATAATTGTTATATGCCTGCACTCGAGTATTTACTCTGCCATATGACATCCTCCCTGCACTTTGCGTGTGTGTTTTTTTTGCCTTCCAGAATGGGTTATGATTCAAATAGACTGAAATATTTACAGAGGGCTGGTCCACAGCATCACTTTCTCTTTTGCCTTCTCACCTGCTTCCTGCATAATGTCAGATGCATGCATTGATTAATCACGGGCTGCCTCTGCTTGCCCACAAATAGACGACACACAAACACGCACAGTGGAAGAACAAAGCAACTACTCTCTAGTCTGGCAAAAAAGAAGTGCACAGGCTGAGCCCTGGTGGCATTGAGTGCAGGACTGCGGCCCATGGGGTTGATGGTTCAAATCCAGCAGCAGCTCTCCAGGAGCAAGGCTGGGCTTCCTACTCCCACCAGGACAGTGATGCAAAAAAAGAAAAAATGGGCTGAGCCCTGGTGGCATAATGGTTGTGTGCGGGACTGTGGCCCACTGGGTTGATGGTTCAAATCCAGCAGCAGCTCTCCAGGAACAAGGCTGGGCCTTCTACTCCCACCAGAGGGCAGTGATGCCCAATAATAAAAAAAAATAAGTGCACAGGGACACAAGAGGTTTCCTGGCAGAAAAGCTTAATTCTACCTTCAAAGCAAAATAATGACTAGAACTTTGGTGTCTGTGAATACTACTAGTTGCCAATACTTATGCATGTATATACACATATATACCCACACATAGTTACGTCTTTTTGCTTGTTTAAACAAATTGACTTTGGTTTTCCATACTGTTATGTAGAAAGACTTTTCCTCCATATATATATATATATATATATATATATATATATAAATATAGTGTATCTTTTGTCAAGAACTATCCTCCTGCAATATAATTGGAATGGTTAGGAAGGTTCTATTAAAGGACTTTTGGGGAAGTGGAAGACTTGCCACCTAAACATTTCTAGCTAGAGTTGTTCTGTATCAAGATATACAAGCAGACCCGAAGGCTACGCATTGGGCTGAGATCCTCAAGGCCAACGGTTCAAAGCCACCATAAGCTCCCTGAGAGAAAGGTGTTTTCTACTCCCATGACCAGCTCTGGTCTGGGAGCACCAGTATCTACATCTTTGTGTTGTCGTGGTCTTTTCTAAGACTTAATAGGTTTCCTTTTAAAATAATTACCATTTAAAAAAAAAAAGTGAGTTACAGGCTTAGAAGTTCACAGGAGCAGTTCCGCCCTGTCCATTACGGTCCCTGTGAGTCAGAATTGACTCAATAGCAATGGGTGAGATAATATGAATATTTGTGTACTTTGAGATGCATACGATTCTTTTTTTTTTTTTTAGTAAGAAAAGAAAGCTTACCTCACGCCTTAAGGCTCTGAGCTGAGCAAAAGGAGGAACAAGAAGCATCCCGTCTATCAGCATAATAGTATATTATTTCATCCATTTATTTGATCAGCTTATCTATATACTCAAGTACATCTTTTGACCTGCTTCTCCACCTAGATAGCCCAAATTGCTGGGTGGGGCTCAGTCAAGCGTGAGAATGAACACCAACAGGGAAATGTGCACTGTCAAGTACAGAATCCCCACCACAGCCCATCTTGCCCCCCTGGCGCTAGTTCCAGGATCACAATAGCACATCCAAGCTCTTCCCATGTCCCAAATGACGGGTACAAGCAGCCGTGTCCCCCTCCTAGAACGTCTATGAAGGTACCCTTTTGGAAGATGACCAGAAGGTTTTCATCTAAATTTAAGAGAACGGATTCTTGCTGGGATTTCTAGATCTGCAGGAGGCCCTTGTAATATAATTTACTCCAGTGGTTAAATAGTCCATGTGCCAACAACCTCCTGAACACTTAAAAATTTTTTTTCTAGCTGATTCTTCATCAAAAAGTCCAGTAAATGAGCACTGAATTCTTTTAAGAGGATCAATGTGGGATAAAATAGGCCATTGCAAAGCAAAAGTCACACAGAAAACTCAGGGGGCTATGAGGTATGCTAATGGGGTGGAACAATTCAGAAACGGTGAGAATGCTTCACAATTTGAACAATATAATCAGTATCACTGAATTGTATATGCAAAGGTTAACTGGCATACGTTTTCTATGCAAAATATCAGCACCCAAACAAACTTATAAAAAGTAGAATGAAATAGCCTTTAATCCAAATTTCTAAAAATAATTAGACTATAAAGCCACTGAGTCATTTAGAACAGCTGTCTAGAGAGTAGTGGATGCTATTATTTTTTAAGTTCAAGGTGGGCTCTCTTTTGGCTTGTGGACTTGACGATATTCCGTTAGTATCAAATCTAAGCAAGATCGATATTATTTGCTTGTTGGGCTAACCACAAGGTCAGCAGTTCAAAACCATCAGCCAGCTCCCTGGGCAGAAGATGAGTCTTTCCACCCACTTAAAGAGTTAGTCTCAGAAGTCCACAGGGGCAGTTCTACTCTGTTGTATAAGATTTTTATGAGTTGAAGTAAACTCAGTCGCAGTGAGAGAAATTTACTGCGTAACTAAAGATGATGATACCTTCTGCCATTAGTGTCCCAACACTTGATGGGTCAAGTTGAAGGGCTCTCATCTCAGGTCATAAATAAAACTGCTGTTTCCTTTGTTTATACTTCATTTTGGTGGTACTCTTCTGCGGTCATTAGAAATTTAGTGTTCAGAGTTTCTTCTTTACAGAGTAAAGAAAAAATGGTGATGCTTGATGACATGGAAACCACCATGTGGCCACTAAGGAAAAACAGCTAACACTGTTAAGGATGAGAAGACAGAAACTCGGAAAGAACCTGTGTCACTGATGACATAATAAAACCACTGAACAATTTGGGTTGGGGGCTTCTAACTAGTCATACTATGAGCTGAAATAATAAACTGTCTTGTTTGTTTGTTTGAAGCCACAGTTAATTAAGCTCTGATACTTACAACTTAAAACATCTCAACCCAACTCCAAGATTGATCTGTAGAGCAAATTGATGAGTTTTCCTACACCCCAAATGGCTTACTTTATGAAATATCTAATTTGAAATTTACTTCATTTTTCACTGGCTAAACTTAAAATCACGCTTTTAAAAAATTTTTTAATTGATGTGAATTGGGTGCCATGAGAAGATCATCAGTGTCAAACTCATTAATTCACACACATTTAGTTCCTCAGTTACTGAAACCCCCCAGGCCACCCCATCCATCCTCCCCTCTCCCTGCCCTTCGCATCTCTACTTCCTCTTCTCTCCCGTCCTCAGTGAACTTTGTCCCTGGCCCCTTGATACCAAAGATTGATTACTCTCAGAATAGTGCATAATCCACTAGCTCCTTCCCCCTACAACCGTGACCTCAATTTTACACATGGAATTAGGCAAGGACTTGCACACGGCTAGGATAAGAGCCTGCAACACAGGAAATACAGGATAGATTAAAGATCCCAGGGCCAATCATGAGAGTAGAGATACCAGGAGGATTGGGAAGGGTGAGAGGAGAAAGGAGGAATTGATCACAAGAATCAATCTATAACTCCCTCTCAGGGGAACAAAAAACAAAACAGTGGGAGAGGGTCAATGGAGGATGATATACGATATAAAAAAAATAATCTATAACTTATCAAGAGTGTGTGAGGTGAGGCTGACAGGGGAGCAAGTGGGGGGCTGAGGTACTGCTCTCCCACACCTGTCAACTGCTGGCCTGAACACGAAGCCCGGGGGTTGAGTTCAGAACTGAAGGGGGACAAAGGTCAGTCTACACTCTCTGTAGGACCAGCGAACCTGGTCTCCTTCACTTTTAATACTATTATTTTGCTAATCTTTGTGCTCTCTTAAAACGGGTACTTTTCTCTCTCTTGACTAAGAAGAGAAAATAAGATGCAGATTGAAAAGCGATATGCCTCTGGAGTCATGCACATGTCAAGGAGAACATTACAGAAGCCAGCCTCCCGTTTACAATCTGGTACAGGAAGTATGCAACACCATGCCAAAATGTGCCTTCTATATTTAGAAAACATTAAGGTTGCCAAAAAAAAAAAATTACAGTGCAAAAGCTGACAATAGTGTTCGTAAGGCGCATTGTAGAAGCGGCTGGTTTGAAGGGAAAGAAAGTTTTGTGGGGCAGGGGGAAGGCCCCCCACAGTCGTGGGCAGAGGAGTCAGCAAGAAGTGGTGAAGCAAAGGAGCCTGGGGGGAGTGCAAGCATGAAAAGAAAACAGCGGCAAATGCTGCCATCTACACAATTCTCCAGCGAGAGTCACAGCCACCATCTAGCTACCGCGATGATGACAACAGCCATAGCAACATCTGACTACCGACATGAACACGAACCAAGAAAAGGGGAAGGGAAATGAGACGACATCCACGAAGATCTGTATAGGTTTGTCAGGCTATTCCAATGGACATATTTATATACCCTATATATCTATAAATAATATAAATACATCCACTAGTAAAATATACAGGAGGGCCGAGTTGTGAAAAGCCATTAGCCCCAAAGCACACATCTTAAAGAAGCCAGTCACAGGGTGTGGGGCCGCGGGGGCCATAGTCTTCGTGGAGCAGCACCACACAGTTCCCAAAGAGAACGCTGTACTTCCGACGTGAGTGAGGAGTCACAGGGGTCTTCAGAGCTGGTGATCACAGATCATCTACAGGACAGCTCTTGGTCTCCCACGCCCTCCTCCAGTGGGTGCAGAGAGAAGGGGAGAGTCAAAGACGAATGGACTCATCGACCACGCAAACCTCAGCTACGTTACACGACTTCGAGACCAGAAGAAAGACATGAGGCCCAACTCTGAAAATGATCGCTCTGAAAATGATCGACTTAGGAGGTCCTGGAGAGCGTAAGGGTGGAACAAGATTCAAAATCATGAAGGAGGAAAAAAAAAAAAAAGACTTACTGGCCAGATTGGAGTCTGGTGCAACTCTAAACTCTTGGCGCTTCATTATCTTCTGACCTGGGACTGAACCTTCCCCCTCCCCACCCCCCCCCCCACCCCCCCATGACTCACATTTCAGCCAAGCAGTTCACAGGTCCAGGTATGCACTTCCTAGAACAATCAACCCGGTACAATCAAATGGGCAGCACTTGCTCGGGGCAAAGTTCAGAATGCTTAGGAAAGAAGGAAGTACAGAAGCAAGAAACAAAGGGTAACATGTCATGGGCATATTACATTGTGAAGTCCGCCAAGGCAGGAAGCAATATGCATATTAATTGGTGGAAAACCAATTTGCTTTGTAAACCTTTACCCAATTCACAATGAAGTCATTAAGACAAACAAACAAGTTTAAAAGGATTTGTACCAAGACGCTGGTGCGTATCTCAAGGCAAGGTTTATGCTGTTCCTTTTGCTTACTGATGTTTCTTAGATTTTTTTATAGTGTATTATTTGAGGTTACTTGCGCTGGGTCTATCTGTGGAAAGCAGAAATTACAACAGATAGAAATGTAGTCCTGAGCTGAGCCTCGGTGGCGTAGTGGTTGTGCGCGGGACTGCGGCCCACTGGGACGGAGGTTCAATTCCAGCAGTGGGGCTGGGCCTCCTACTCCCACCGCCGGAGAGCCGTGATGCCCCCCCCCACCCCAAATTAAAAGAAATGTAGTCCCTTCGAGAACATTTCTGTGGTGCTACAGGTCTTTGCTTCGTCAAATGAATGGCACAATACGTAAAATCTTAAGGAAAAAAAATCCAAGGTTACATGTTATCTCTGAGTTCGAGGACCCCAGTTACAGTTACACACAATCGACTTGGTGAAGCAAATATTAGAAAATTGGATAGAATTTTTAAACCCGGCTGGACTCATGAGGAAGCAAAACTATTGTGTGTGGTTTTCTTTTCCGTTTCCAAATGGAAAAAAAAAAATTAAGCTAACTCTTGAAGACAACTGGCAAGCTACTGATGTTCTGGCCCAAGATCAGTGAAAGCATAATTTATGATGATTACTTCTGAAAATGACTACATTCTAAATGCCTTAGATTTTACATCCAACTTCCGGACAAAATATCAGAATGTAACTGCTTGAGGAAAACAGGTCAAGTCTCCCATGGCAGATCTAGGGAGGATAACTATAGACATAAAAGGGGGAAACAGGGCTGAGCCCCGGTGGCGTAGTGGCTCTGCGCGGGACTGCGGCCCACTGGGACGGAGGTTCAATTCCAGCAGTGGGGCTGGGCCTCCTACTCCCACCACCAGAGAGCAATGATGCCCGCCCCCCAAAAAAAGTTCTCAATAATGTGCGTCCTAGAGCACACACCCAGTGGAGTCGGCTGGGGCTGTTTTCAGTAAGGCTGATCCCACTGCAAGAAGATGAACAAGCATAAAGCAGAGAGTTCCTGATGGAGGGTTCCTGGGAATATAAATCTTTCCGGAAGCCGACAGCCTGGTCCTTCTCCCACACAGGGGGCTGATGGGTTTGAACCACTGACCTTGTAGGTAGCAGTGCAACACTTAACCTAAAGACACCAACAGGGCTTCTCTTGCTGCTGCCCGTCACCCCCCCTTCCCCTCCCCACCAGTCCTGTTCACACTATCCCCATCCAGATTCACTGGATTTCTTACCAGGACAGATAAATCAGCTGCTCTGGCTCCATAAACCCTGACTATCCTGGGATGGGGAAAATGGTTAACACACTTGACTGCTAACTGAAGAGCTGAGGGCTGGAGTCCACTCAAAAAGAAAGACCAGGCTTCCTACTTCCAGAAAGAACAAACCAGCCACGGATAACCTCTGGAGAACAGTTTTGCTTGGACACACACAGAGTCCCCATCAGTCAAACCTGGCTGGTGGGCAACTTCTTTTCTGAGACTAAACTGGCTCCTTAAAACCTTCATTTCACAGAGTAACGGACTCCTCTTAGAGCCCCTCACTCAGATACAATCTGTTGGATATGCTGCAGAGCAGTGCATCTATTTGCTAATGACACTTTCCAGGTATGTGCACAGCATCTGTTTCCAGGTGCTACAAGGTCCCTGAGCCAATTATTCTATTCATTTTTTCTCTCTAGGGACCAGTTTATGCTTAATCGTTTATCTCTATTAGATTGGATGACTACTGTCCCAAGGGAACTTTTGCCCCATTCCTGCAAACAGAAACCTAAAACTCATCACGCTAAAGTCAGATTGGTGCATCTGATCACCTTCCTCTTTTTTCCAAGATGCATGAATCATTCCTAATTTTTAAAAAATAGACAAATGGCTAACATGTTATTGGACAAAGAGGAGATTTATTATGATACCAACAGTAAGGCTGATCTCTACTGCAATACTCTAAGGCAACCTATTCATCTGGAGTAGGAAGGGGCTCTTCAATTTTCTTACAAACTCCCTTTTATATTTCATAGCCATGTTATTTTAATGGTTACTAAAAATACTTTTATATGGGGCTGAGTCCCGGTGACATAGTGGTTGAGTGCGGAACTACGGGCCACTGGGTTGGCGGTTCAAATCCAGCAGCAGCTCTCCAGGAGCAAAGACTGGACCCCCTACTACCACCAGAGGGCAGTGATGCCCCCCAAAAATAACTTTCATATGTTTGTGACCTGACCAGATATTGCACAAGTACTTTTCCAAAACATAACACTCATCTTTTATGACACACTCTCAGCCGCTGCCACTGAGTTGATTTCAACACATAGCAATCCGACAGTATAGCTACGGCATGATGGGAAAAGTAAGCTCAAATGCCCAATCACATCACCCACTCATATCCAGAAAATATCAAATGATGAGTAGGAAACCGGAAAAACAGGAGAAACACAACTATTATTTCCCCATCTTTTTACAAGTATGTTTCGTATTTTTATGCCATTTCCTTCACTCACTTCTATTTTCCTTGCATACAATCCTTCTCTCTCTCTCTCTCCTCTGAATTATTAATAAATAAGTAAGCAATTGATTGGGCTCAACGATTTGAACACCTAGAAAATAACCAATCATCTTTAATATTTAACATGGGTTTACTATAGATTTTTTTTTTTTAAGGAAGCCACCATAAAGTACATTCTGACCCAGAAAGAGTCTTATTTAGGGTTTCTGAGAGAGTCTCAGCTCATCTTTCTCCCATGGAGCAGTTGGAGGATTTGAACAGCCAGGCAACCGTGAGATTAGTAGTCCAAGGCTTCCTGATACCAACACCAGGGGTCCTTTACTAAGAACGAGCCATCCTAGATTAATGTTCCCTTTTTCTTCTTCACCATCAAGTTCAATGAAAAGTCACTGTAATCCTGTTTCACTAAGGTACTGAACAGTATCTCCTGATTCACTAACCTCAAGTCTGCATCAAGACTCACGCACAGCCCCCCTACGGGACCGAGTAAAACCATTCCAAAACCGTTCCACGGGGTTTCCAAGGCTATCACTGAAACTGACACGGACTCTCATCTCTCTCTAGGGAGTGGCTGGTGGATTTGAGCTGCCTCAGCAACCAGGCATTGAACAGCTACACCACTGGGGTTCTTTAAGTCCACTGACCAAACCAAAATTCACAGACATCGCTCGAGTGATACCCACCACCATGACCCTATAGAACAGGGCACAACTGCCTCTCTGAGTTTCCAAGACTGAAACTCTTTCCAGGAGTAGAGAGCCCCATCTTTCTCCCAAGCAGCAGTATCTGGTGGTTTCGAACTGCTGTCTGGTTAGCAGCCCAAGCACTTCACCACTAGGGCTCCTGGAATCCCTTAAGGGAAAGATAACAATGTACTGGATCAAATCAGAAATATTTAAAAGTGAGCAACGGCCTTACATACCCACGCATATGAGTATGTGCGTTCACTTATTCAACAAACATTGAGTTCAACTTTATGGCAAATTCTCTGAAGAACAAGACACTGGTTTCAAACGTAGGGGGGACAAATATGTGAATCTGTTTATGGAAAATACATCAGGAAATAAAGCTACAAAGGGTTTAAGGATGAAGGAGAGGGTCTTTGAGATTTGCATGTGAAAACTATAGGTGTGGGGAGGGCAAAATTTCAAATAGTGATTCTAAACTCTAAACCAAACTCCGGGTCATCAAGTCAATGCTGATTCAGAGTGATCTCCCTGTGGGCTTCCAAAACCGTAACTGGTTCCGGGAGTAGGAAGCTCAGCCTCTCTCCCGGGGAGCTACTGGGGGTTTTGAACTGCTGGCTGTGAGCATCACTACCCAAGGCAAAGCCTGGCAACGAAACCACCAGGACTCCACACTGCGACCCAAAGGAAGGTCATCTGGAGCCAGGTCAATTTGACTGACATTTCAAGTGATTCTCAAGAATTTGGAATTATCTTATCAAGGTAGAGAAGACCCTAACGGTAGCCAATCACAACAATGATAAAATCGTGGTTTGTGACTTAGAAGGACAATGCTCAAAACAAAAGGAGATCAAGAAGTAGAGGTGGTGCTGATAGGAAGAGGGTCGATGGAAAGGAATGAAATGGGTTGGAGTAGTGTGGGGATGGATAGCTTAGGTGCTGGGCAGTTAGCGGTATGCCTTTGTCTCAAGACAGATCGCAAGACGGGTTAAAACATATTCAGAGAAAGGAAGAGAGATTTGATTTGTGAAATCAGCGGTTTTGAGCAGGCAGACTCCAAGAAAGGAGATGAAGTCATTTAGGGTCATTCAAGTACATATTCTTGCTAAAGGCAAGAGTCCTCTAGACTGTACCCGGGAAGACTTGTCTGGACCTCCTCCATATGTTCTGGTGCTATCATGGATTTCTAGAGGCTGCTAGCCACAAAATCAGCAGTTCAAACCCACCAGCTGCTCAGAGAGAGAGGAGGGAAAAAAAGCAGTTTTCTGCTCATGTAAAGATTTACAGTGGAATATGGGTTTGGAAAGAGGGGAGGGTGTACACTGGGAGGGAGGGGCATAGGTGTGAAAGGGCGACAATGTCAAGGCGATCTGGAAGAAAAAGGAGGTTTGGAAACAGACTGTGGTAGCAAGGATACAATCCTGCTTGATGTGACTGATGTATGGAATGATATATGTATTAACGCCCAATTAATAATAAAGTTAAAAAAAAAAAAAGATTCACAGCCTTGAAAACTCAAAGGGACAGTGTTCCCCTGTTCCGTAGCGTGGCTGAATCAGCACTGACTCAGGAACAGTGGGCGTGCATGTTGCTTCTGATTTGAGGCTTTCCACAAACCCCAAAAGCTAGTGCCAGGAATCAACTCCAAATTACAACGACCCCAAGCCTGGAAAGCGGAGTAGAACTAACTGCCCCATCCAGGTGCCAAGGCTGCGGATATTTACAGCAGCAGGTCAGCCCGGTTGCTCCCCTGGCGTGATCGCCGGTAGGTCCTTACTACTCAGCAATGGAATACTTTTATATGATGGGCTCCCTAGGCCCTCTGCAAATCTGCTGAATCTGAACATCTGAGATGAACCCTGTGCATGTGTCTTTTGTTTGTTTGTTTGTTTTTGGGGGACATCACTGCTCTCCGGTGGTGGGAGTAGGAGGCCCAGCCCCACTGCTGGAACTGAACCTCCGTCCCAGTAGGCCGCAGTCCTGCGCACAACCACTACGCCACCGGGGCTCACCCCTGTGCATGTGTCTTTTAAGAGAAAACAAAACTCCAAGGGGTGGTCCAAATCTTTGGTTAAGAACCACTGACTTCAAATGCTTTTTGTCCCTAATTTCCCTCACCTATGGAAAAAGAATTCAGAAATTAATGCCCTCCCAAAAAAAAATGACAACCCAAGTGTTAAATAATCTTATGATCAACAATTATTCTCAGTACCAGCAATCACAAAACCAGGCTAAAAGAGAATAAAAGAGGTAGTTTTGTTGCCTTACAAATGCAAAAATGATATTCAGACCCACCACAATGCAAGCCACCAACACTGAAGGCAGTGTCCTTAGTACTTCCAGAACGTACCATAGAGTTGGAGGGTATTCACAGAGTTCCAAAGCACTGAGTGGGGACTGCCATCTTCAAAGAACACTACTGAGCGGTGCCCAGTTATTCTCTAGCACGAACAAGCTCGTTTAAATTTATTATATGTATACCAAGTTGTGGCCTTAGAAAAGTCTTGGTAGAATTATAGCAGGTAAAACTTAATTATTCAAATCCAAAGAGATAAAAGAGATTCACCAGCCACCATCACATCCACCAAGAATTCATGCAGATTCCAAGTGGACAACAAATTATATTTAGGAAGTGGCTGAGATAAAGAAAGTTCAGGGGGTCTAACAGCCTATTTTCAAATGCATTCAAAGGGTGGAGCCCCGGTGGTGTAGTGGTTGTGCGCAGGACTGCGGCCCACTGGGATGGAGGTTCAATTCCAGCTCCACGGAGCAAAGGCTGGGCCTCCTACTCCCACCACCTGAGGGCAGTGATGCCCCTCCCCCCCCAAAATAAAATGTTTTAAAAATGTCAAATGCATTCAAAATGACCACAGAGAAGAAGGAATACAGCACAGCTAGAGTCAGAATAGGAACTAAACAGAAGAATAACGGAGGGACCGAACACCGATCAATACACAGAAGAACCTGCCAACAATCAGACTTGTTTCTGGCGAATGGCTAACAGAAGCTTCTGAGGAAAAGTCTCGGGTTCTGAGTGGAAGAGCAAGCCTGGAATGAAGAATTGCTTTACTGGCTAGGAAAGGTGCCCTAGTGGATAATGTGTTGGGCTGCTGTCTCCTCCGAGGGAGAAAGCGAAAACTGTCTACTCCCATACAATGCCAGTCTGAGAAGCCAACAGGGCCAGCTCTGCCCTACCCTTTTCAGGTTGCTATCATCAAAATCAACTCCATGGCAGCTTGGTTTTTTTTTTTTTTTTTTGCGTCTTTGTACTGCGTAGGAGACTAGTCACTCTTCCACCTAGAACCTTCTCTGCAGTCGAGAAGCTTCTTTTTAAGGCAGTTGCTATCCTACCCATCTTTCTCCTTCTAGACCCAAACAATGAGCCATCATGTGAGGCAGAATGATGGGGGTGAGGGTGGAGGTTTCCTGACTGACCCCAGTATCTGGAGCCTAGATTCACCTGTGTCCATCACCTGTGTCCTAGATTCACTCTGAGTCCATCACACGACTAGATTCACCTATGTGTACACCGAGTCTACCATCAGACTCACTTTATTTCGAAGATCTTTAAACACACACTCCCCACATTGGTTAAAAATTCCCAAGGAGCCTTTACACATGGATAGCTTTCAAGAAATGAACTTTCAGATCCTCGTACTCTTTTTTTTGAAAGCATGGCTATGCTTCTAAGAGACAGATGCAACCAAGATCAAATTATAGTGCTTCGATTGCCCTCCTTGAGAAAATCTCTCAGAGTTTGAAAAAGCCTCTCTCAGAGACATGGTTCAAAAATACTGGCTAAAGGAAAGTTGTCTTTAGTGATAAATTAAGTCACTGTAAGTGTATAGAATTTCCCCTCTCTCTGTCTGATACATGTTCCACCAAGAGTGAACTTGGCTTCTGTTTGGATACTCCGGAATTAGAAAAAGCTGAACCAAAATAGGTTAATGCAGTTAACTCATTGAAATATAAGCAGAATGCTTTTTGAAAAACTCCCACTTGAGTAAAACCATGGCTAAAAAGATTTCTTTCAGATTCATTTTGTCTTCAACCAGTTAAGATTAATCTATCTTACCATGTCATGAAATACAGACATTACACCATCCTCATCTTAGTATCCTTGAAAAATATATTTCCAGTTATGATGAACGATTACAAATATGTGCAGTCTTAAACAGCTTTTCAAAATTCTTTCATAGAAAAATTAGGGGGGGGGAGACTGAAAGTAACTCCCCTTTGTTCTACAGAACTCCCTGAGTCATTTATTTATTTATTTTCTGATGAAGTTCCATTAAGAGCTCACTGACCTCTTAAATCATCTTCTAGTGTTATTGTCAATAGCCCTCCGCTGAGGGACGACATTTCATAAGAAGATGACATCTCCACCGCTTCGTGAGAATTACTGTTGGACAACAAAAAGAGGACAACTGGATTCTTCTCCAATTCTGTCTCAGGCTTAAAACGGCCTCATTTCCCAGGCCTTTGGGGTCATTCTCTACTAGTCAAAATTGCACTGAAAAGGACACATTCCCAGGATCTAAAATCCCATTTCAGAAAAACACTGGTCAGGGGACCTATGGACCTGTTCACTTATGTCAAAAGTAGTAGCTTGGAGGCCAGTACCAAAAAATATGTATCAGGAAAGCAGGCTTTCTCTTTTCTCCCTTGGCAAAATGGGCTCGGATGAGGAAGCAGGAGAGGGAATCAGCAGGTGGGAAGAATCCTAATGGACTTCTACCGTCTTGTGAATGAGAGGCCTAGGGAACAGGCTGTACTCAAAATAAACAGGCTGTACTTCCCCCCCACCCCTCCAAAAAGACTATTTCCATCACAGTTTCACAAGCATACAAGTGAAGTACAGAAGAAAACTGATGAGTGAAAGGCTCTTATTTCACTTCACTAAAAGAAACCACGATGCCTCTTTCATATCACTCTCTCTCTCTCTCTCTCTCACACACACACACACACACACACACACACACACACACACACAGAGCTTTGACCAAGTACAGAGATGAACTCAAGAGCACATCCTTGCACAAGCTCATAACCCCAAAATGTTGAGCCACTATGATTTCCGGATCGAAGCTGGGCAAGTCTATCTTGAGTGTACACATATGGACTATCCCATTTATGCAGAATAAATTACTCAAAGAGACCATTTCAGTATTACTTTAGAAATAAAATTCGTTACCAGGGTCTATTACTAGTAATTCACAGTGTTAGGTACCAAAGAAGACAAAGCAAGCTTCTGAAAATGTGCTCAGCGGAGCTGGCTCCCTTAGTGAAATAAACCATATTTATATTAACCAAACTTCAAAATAGATCGATCCTAGGTCATTTTAAGCTAGAATTGATGCCATACTTGTTCTTTTTCGGTCTACGTTGTTCTCATCTGTGAGTAATAACCCATGGCTATTAGTTGGCATCAAACTTATGTCAGCTCATGATCCCATGGGTCTACAGCAGTGCTTCTCACCCTTCCTTAAATGGCACAACCCTTTAATACAGTTCCTCACGTTGTGGTGAGCCTGTATGTTGGCTTATCTGCATGTGGGTGGAAACTGACCGAGAAGCGGTGTCTCGGTTCCTAAAACCATCGGAATATGGTCTTCGGCAACCCCTGTGAAAGGGTCATTTGATGCCCCCCCCCCCAATGGGGTGGAGACCCACAGGTTGAGAGCCACTGGTCTAGAATAAACTTCTCCATGAGGTCCTCAAGGTTGTGTTCTGTCAGAACAAGTGGACAGGTGCCTTTGGGTGGGCACCTGTCAAACCACCACCCCTTTCAACAAGAAGTCAAGCTTAGCTTACCTCTTCACATCACTGAGGCACTATCTACAGAGTGAACCCACTTTATCTGTCTGGGGACTAATTGTCCAGTCATTGGGGGCTACCGAAGGAATTTAGTTACAATTCCATATCGTCACTCTTCCTTCTTGATCCCACTGAGTCTATGGCTGAAACAATAAAACACATACCAACAAGCACAATTAAATCAATCCCCACACTGTTTTCAGCAGTTTAGATGGTGATTAAAAACCCATTTCAGGCTGAGCCCCGGTGGAGTAAGTGCGGGCTTGTTGGTTGAAATCCAGTGGTGGCTCTCAGGAGCAGTGCTAGGTAGCTCCCACGACCACCAGAGGGCAGTGATGCCTAAAAGAAACAAAACAAACAAACAAAAAAAAACCCATTTCTTCCCTGGTGGCGTAGTGGTTGTGTGCGGGACTGCAGCCCACAGGGTTGATAGTTCAAATGCAGCAGCAGCTCTCCAGGAGCAAGGCTGGGCCTCCTACTCCCACCACACACAAAATACACACACACACACACACACTTCTATTTCGTATACTCGGTGGCTAGACTTGCTCCCTAACTTGGGAAAATGGTATATTCGAGGCTACAGAAAATGGAGAGGAAACTATCTGCAACTTCACATCCTCAACAAAAGGCTAATATCCATAATACAGTCCAAGTGTAAGAAAACAGCTAAGTAGCATAGGGCCAGCACAGACAAATTCATCATAGCAAATTCAAAGTGGTTTTCTTTGTTGCATCTTCAAACAACTATTTTTCATGTCTTCCTCCTACAGTAAGTACTTCTTCAGGCCAACCGGAAAAAAATTTAAACCTGTAAAACAAAGCCTAAAACAAAATGAAAACTCTTTAGTTCTCCCTCATAGGACAGGAGCTGATCTCCAAGAACAGGGATATCCCCACCCCACATTTTGGTTATGTTTCTGTTAGCCAACGAGGGGATGCTATTTACTAGTGACTACAAAAACCCTGCCCCTAGGACAGTCTGCTGTAAAGAAAGCAGTCCTGGGAGGACTCTTTCAACAAGGAGAGAAACGGTCTCTGAACAGGGAGTCGAGCAGACTATGGGACTAGAAGCAGAGAGGCAGTCAGCAGGCATTTTACAGGCCAGAGCGTCACCAGACACTCTGCAAATCTGCTGGGTCGTGGTTTGCTTTAGATGAAGCTGTAAGTCGTTTGTGACAGAAACATGGTTAACAGTGGCATAGCTTTCTGCGGGTAGGAAAGTGTTGACAGGAACTGCTCTGTAGATCTTTACGGAAGCAGGCTTCCACCTCTTTCACCCTAGTGGGTTTGACCCACGTACCTTTGGGACACCAGCCAACCGTGCTGGAGCTGCTGCACCAGCCGGGCTCATCCCACGTGGTGTTTGAAAATAACAATTCTTCGTGAATAAAGTCATTTTTCTGTCCTGGAAGAAACAAATCTGTCTTTTTTTTTTTTTTGAAATCATTTTATTGGGGGCTCATACATCATTTTTCACAATACATAAATAAACATACTGTGTCAAGCACCCTCACATGTCCACTTCTATTATCGTTCTCCAATCGTCCACCTTTTCCCTAAAGCGCCTAGTATCGGCTTTTCCATCCCTTCCCCTCTTCCCCTGCTCTCTTCTCCCCACCAACCCTCAATACTTTATACATTGTTATTGTTCTGTCATATCTTACACTGCCCGACCTCTCCCCCGACCCACTCCTTTGATGCCCGTCCTTCAAATAGGAGTTTATGTGTATATCCTTGCCATTGGTTCTGTCTCTCTACTCTACCTTCTCTCCACCCTTCCAGCAGCTCCAATCTAACCACTGGCCCGAAGGGGCACATCCATCTTGGTTTCCCCATATCTCCAGCTCCCCTCTATACAAGTGTGTCTTTAAAAAAGCATAACCAGGATGCCCCTTAGCAGTGAGGAGGGCAAATCTCCACCGCACATACACTGGGCATGTTGTCAGGAGAGGCCAGTCCCCGGAGAAGGAGAGCATGCTGGGTAACGTGGAAGGGCAACAGAAAAGAAGAAGACCCTCAGTGAGCTGCATTGACAGCGGTTGTCTGTCACCACGGGCTCAGCCAATAATAACAGGGAGGATGAGGCAACCTGGCAGTACTTTATTCTGCTGTCCCTAGGGTAGCTGTGACTTAGAACTGTCTTGATTGGTGCCTAACATCAGCAATCTAGTGTGATTCTACAAGGCCTACTGTTCATTATACCTGGGGTTGCCAATAGGTATTTCTTGTAGTGATTCTGGAAAGTACAAGGAGCTTGAGAAAAAAAAAACTCTTGGGACAAATGGCATTTTAAAATATTGAAATTTTACCATGAACTCTCTTTGAAATCCTCTTGTATGTGTTTAGCATCCACTTAGGGAAAAATTATCAGAAGACAAGGGCACTTAGGATATCAGTGACTGAAGCCACAAGATACTTTACATGTTTCCAGTCCTGCAAAGTTTTCGAGTACTTTGTTTGACTGATTGTCACACTTCATATTTAAATACAGGGATGACCAGGCCTGGTGACCAGTCCCGTTCAGCTCACTAGTCTTCTTCTGCAATCCATTATTCAACTTCTGGTAGGAAAGCCCCCACTACTTGCAGCATGCCCATGCTATGCCTGAGTTTGCGGCTGTATACTGGAGGGTGACCCATCAAAAGGGTGGCTGTGAGGAGGTAACCACTAACACAGGTAAACCCTTCTGAAAGAAGACGCTCTCAGGGAGTTAACGATGCCAAGTATGAACTGCTACTCTCAGGACTTCAGAATCGTCAGTGTGACATAAAATGGTAAGTCTTGATGTTTAGGATGCCTTTTATGAAACAAATAACTTTCTATTGCAAGCAGTCTCTGGCTTTCTTATGGTTAATATGACCACTGCGGACCCAGCTCTTCCTGGCTAACACTCCCAGAAGATTTCAACAGATGCTCCTGAAGAGAACCAAACCTTTTCATCAGTCCTCTTTCCCTGCCCCAACCCCCAACCCCATCCCTGGAGCTTCCTAAAACGTCATACATTCTCATCTTCAAAGACTTTAATTCCCCTGAACTCACTTCAGCATCCCCAAGTCCTTTAAGCCATGAACGCATCCTGTTGCTAAATGCCGTAGAGTGGTTTCCGACATTATGAGCCACGAGCGAAACCCTGCCGGTCCTGTGCCGTCCTCACAATGGCTCACATGTCTGAGCCCATTGCGATCACCAACATGTCAAACCACCTGGGGCAGGGCCTTACAACCATAATGTCAGCTAAGAGGTTGTCGCGTTGAGGCAACCCAGTGTCACCGTGGAAGAAAGGCCTGCTTCCTAAGGATCAGTTATTGAAAGTCTTGGTGAGCACATAGCGTAGTTGCACTTTGGCCACCTTGACTCAACAGACCTCTACCCCACCCCATCCCACCCCCAAATACCTGGTTAGAACTCACATCCCTTGATATCAATGATATCAGCTAGGCTTGGCCTACCAACCCTTGCGAATGGACAGAAGATACAGGGGACTAAGGATTAGGTCCCTAACCACATGGTTGACTGTTCAAACCTAGCAGCCACTCACTCACTCCTACCAGAGAAAGATGAGGCTCTGTTTCTGTTAAGATTTACTGACTCAGAAATCCAAAGGGACAGTTTTCCTCTTGTCCTTCAGGCTGCGACGGGGTGGAAGGGACTTGGCGGCAGCGGGTTTGGCTGGGGTTGTACACTTTAGAAAAGAAACCCTGGTGATGTTGTGAGTGAAGCATGAGGCTGCTACGCGAAGGCCAGTGGTTCAAATTCACCAACTGCTCTCGGAGAGAAAGATGAGGCTATCTTACGTAGAGACTGCCTCCGTCTTATCCAGGGTTGAGAAGGGCTGGAATGGACGCAATGGCGGTGGGTTTAGGACATTAGGAAGCAGAGCTGGCGGCCCAGTGGTTAAGGTCTGTACTTGAAAGATGTGGCACGCTGCGTCCGTGAAGATTGGTAGCCTTGGCAAGCCTCAGGGGCAGTTCTACTTGGACAGGGTAGCCTGGAGTGGGAATCCACTCTTTGGGAACGGATTTAGTTTGGCTCTCATATGGCAAATTCAAATTTGTTTCAAATTTCAAAATCTTTGTACGCTGCACACCATACACTGGCACCTGCCCCTCCATATGCAAAGGAGCCCTGGTGGCATAGCGAGTTACGTGTTGGGCTGTCACCCACAAAGTCAGCAGTTTGAAACCACCAGCCGCTCCTCGGGAGAAAAACAAAGCTTTCAATTTCAGAAAAGCGTTCGTCTCAGAAACCCACAGGGGCAATTCTATCCTGCGCAACCGGGTGGCTGGGAGTTGGAAATCAACTCAGGGGTCGGTACACACCGGTTTAAAAAAAGAAATCGGGACACAGATAAAGAAGTAAAGAGTTGAGCCTAAAAGTTTCAGTGAGACCTTGTTATATTTGCCTTCAGACTTCAAAGATCAGCAACAGAAGAATTAAGATCGATGGTGCAGATGACTGCTTGAGGTAAATATCTGGGCTCTCCCGGTAAAAGAGAAGAGCGAGAACACTGCGGCAGGCTGGTTTGAAGCTAGACAGGGGTAGGAAGCAAGCCAACCAACTTCCTGGCATTGAGTCTAACGAATGGTGACCTCTTGTGTGCAGAGCGGAACTTCACGGCGCTGGGTTTGCAAAGCTAGGACCTTGCAGAAGCACACCCCCAGGCCTTTCTTCCAAAGTCCTCTGAGTGGATTCTAACCGCCAACCTTTTGCTTCAGAATGAGGCTCCAACAGCTGCGGCTACCCAGGGACTCCCTGTTCTTGTGCCAGGCAGATTTCTGACTCCGATCAAGCCGGAGTGGGAGAGTGGAGCTGGAGGCTAGGGTTTTCTAGGCTGTGATCTTGACGGAAGTCAGCGCATCTTTGAGGTTAGCTACTGAAAGGTGTTTAACTGTTTCGCCTCCGGGATTCATTCCTTCATTAAACTCCTCCCCCCCCCCCAAAAAAAAAATAGCACTTATGCCATTGAGTCGAAGCCAACTCAGAGAGACCCTGCAGGATAGGGTAGACCTGCCCCTGTGAGTTTCAGAGAATGTATCTCTCTCTTTACAGTAGAAAGCCTCATCTTTTTCCCCCGAGCGACAGGTAGTTTTGAACAGCTGACCAGCAAGCAAGCAGATAGGTAAAGCGCTGAGGCAGTTTCTGTGCTGATGCTTGCTTTTCAGGAAGGAATAGCTGCATCCATATATGAAAACTTAAAAGGATCAGTGAGACCATTTTTTGGCTATTTCCAGTCAGAAAAGAATCAAGTGAAATCCAGATGACTAAGGCAAAGTTGAATTCTTCCAACTGCCTCAGGAAAGTCACATTCAGGTTACTTGGTTGGTGAGAAGGCGGATTCGAGGGTTATATTGTGCCTTCTTCATGTCTAAGAAGCTCTGGTGGTGAAGCATTCAGCTACCCTCAAAAAGTTGGCAGTGAGAACTCACCAGCCACTTCTTGGGAGGTCAGTTGTCTGCTCTCTGAAACACTAAAGCCTTGGAAACCTGTGTGGCGGTTCTGTGTTCAAAATTGACTCAATAACTATGGCTTTGTTTAGCTTCGTGTCCCTTTACTTTTTCAGATGCCTAAGATTCCTGGTGATGTAGGGGGCGAGCTCTGGGCTGATTTGCATGGTCAGCAGTTTGAAACCACCAGCGGCTCCTCGGGAGAAAGACTTGGGCTCCTATAAATAATTACAAAATCAGCAACCTGTAGGGGGCTAGTCAATCGGCATGGACTCGATGCCGGGGAGTTTGGTGTTTGAGTTAGATGGCTAATCATCCTTTTTTAAAGCTACGCGGAATTTTGAATCAAAGTCCCTACCCACTTCGTGATATTCCAGAACTGTAAACATACTCCAAGCCCAACCCAAACCCACTGCCATCAACCCCACCACCTCCTATCAACCCTACCAAGGTTTTGGAGGCTGTAAATCTTTATGGGAGCAGCCAGCCTGGCCTGTCTCTGGAGGAATAGCTTGGGGAAGGGGTTGAACTGGTAACTATCTGATTAGCTTTCTAGTGCTTACAGACAGAGCCAGAGAGGCTAGATATTATAGCATTGATGGCATGCTTTGTTTCTTTATACACGTATTCTCAGTCTTTTCATCCTTAACTTGGGGCATGTTATGTCTACAATCGAGTGCTTTCTAAAACGGATTTAATAATGACTTATGATGTTCCTCACACCTTTTTGATCTTAAGGCTAATCTGAGCAACAAGTCTCCTAGATTAGTGAGAAGCAACATAATGAGTACAATGAGGACATACTATCTTCCTCGACAGGTGACCAAATTTGTAGTTGCTGGAATGTCATTGCTTGAATGTAACACTGTGGCCTCTTCTGTTGCACTGTAAGTAAGCCATCTTTCTAAAAAAGCAAACAGGCTTTCAGGGACCAATTCGCAGCGAGTGTCCCTACAGGAAAGGCAATACCCTGCCACTTCACCCACAGTTAAAAAAATGAACAAACATCAGCATTTTGAGCAAAATATATAAGACACACACATAATGTTTCTATGGTTTCTAAGATTGACAGTACTTACTTTCTAAAGCTCACACTGAGCCTTGCATAGAAAAAAGAGAATACAGGTGTCTTAGATAATGACTCAACTTTTTTACTTGGCCAAAATTAAGATTTGTGAACAGAAAGGCTTCCACAAGTAAGACAGCATTTAGTTCTGAAATTCTTATATCATCTTACAAAACGACATAATAAAGAAGACAAATTCCTAAAACAAGAAAAATCCTTGTAGCCATCACCCCAGAAAGAAAGGTGGGGGAGGAAGTCAGCAAAAAGGAAAAAAGCAAAGCACTTGAAAGGCTGGATGTGTGGAAGATGCCAGAGGAGGGGGGGAGGGCTGCATGAGGTTCCAGGCAAGCCCTTTGATGACATCACCTCACATACATAATGTTACAGCAGTCAGCACAGGCCTCCTGCTTTCCTATTGGTGAGCACCGTGTCAGCCGACATCAGAAGATAATCATCATTGGCCAGACAATTACAACTGGAGCAACTAGCACCCACCGCTGTTAACACAAACCTGGCAGGCTGCTGAGAGAGAACCAGAGCCCCACTTCCCTTCTCACTCAATGAATTCCAAGTCGCCTTCCCAAGCACGAAATGATTTTGCTCCCCGGCTAGCAGCACTGATAAATTTAGCCAACTATTAGTGAGAGTAACAGGTAAAGGCCAGGCACGCCACGAAAGAACAAGCGGTCTCCATTCTCAGTGTTGTAAAATAACCAGAGCTTTTCAGGGTAAAACTGGAACTCAAAATTGCTCTGGGCAGCTAAAAGCAGACATTTTCCTCTACCCCAAGAAACAATCTCTCCATTCACCAGATAGTATTACCTGGGACACTTTTAACTTGCCATGTAGTTTCCAACGAGGGCTGTTAATTCTCCGAGAGGATATGTTAATGACAACATTTCTCAATATTGCTACTGCATTTTTATATAGAAAAGAAACTGCTATATATATATATATATATATAAAAAGAAATTGCTATAAAAGTAAAAAGGCCTTTAGTATTTACTTCATGTCTAATCCAGTATGAATTCAATCATTCATTAGAACAGCAATGGAGTGGGGAAACTTGCCTCATTCCAGCTCCAAAAGGGAAGCGCCATTCCATTAAGAAAAATAATTGCCAAGGTAATAAATATGGATTACACAGCATGCTTATTAACAAAGCACACTTAATGTGGGGGTCTTCTGGAGGATGAGTTGCCACTGACAGTATACTGACAAAGAATTTCCCCTGACCTTCCTCCCTCACAGTTCTTCCAAAGATGAGTCAACATAGCTCCTTTTTAAGAGATTAGTTAAATTCTCAAAAATAACAAGTCTGGTTCAAGGCTATGCAAAAGATTTTTAAGGACAACTGCAAAACTTCGAACAATGTCTAAAAGGTAGAGTAGATCCTTCATAAAATATATACATATATATATATATCCCTCTAGAGATGATACTCAAGCCTTTTTTTACGTTAATGTGTCTATGGAAAGGATAAGACCTTGTGATTTCCTAAAAGTTTCCTCCAGAAAGTTATGGTTTTAAGTCTAGATTAGAGAGCTCCCTCTTAACAAGGATAACTCACAAAAAATGTTCGTTTTCTTATACATCTGGCTGAAGTTGGAGTTTTTTCTTATACATCTGGGTTGGAGTCTTTTGGTTTGTTTGTTTGGGGGAGTTTAGAAGATTGGAACCCCAACATACTGGTATATAATAAGAAAGCAGGTCAATTAGGTTGCACCAGGGCTGTAAGGACGGGGTAAGGTGCCAGCGGCGTTCTTAGGCTGCAGATGCAAGCCAAATAATGTCAACACAAGTCACAGAAGCGGGGTAGGGGAAATGACCATGAAAAGGGGATTCAAACACGTCGGAGTGCACTGGAGGCAAAGTGGGGGGACAGTCACCAATCTCAGTGGGCAAGCACTGAACCGCATGCCATGTACAGGGGACTCTTTCCAGGCGTAGTGAGCGAGGCAAAAGTCTAAGGAGATTACGAGCCTTGCCCCTTAAGCACTACTTGTTTGATTGACGATCCTGGCATGTGCGCAAGCATTTCTGGCTAAAAATGAAAGCTACAAAAATAAACTGCCAGGAGAAAGGTACAGCTAACTAGCTGGGAGGGAAACTGCCGTGAGCGAAGCAAACTGGATACGTACATACATATTGACACACGTTTGTCCAGTTCGGTCCCGAGAGTTGGGCCCTCTCTGGCTCAGTGCGTACTTGTTGAATGAATGATGGTAAGGCGGGAAATGGTACCATAAGGGCACAGGACGGGCGCGGGAAGGCAACAGGTAAATAAAGAGGAGGCCAAGTGGACCTCAGCGGAGCGAGGGAGGGGCGGCAGTGAATGGGGGTTCAGACCGCCCGGCGAGGCGAGGGGAAGGCGACTCCGGAAAGGCAGGTTCGACCGGGACGCAGGCAGTTGGAAACCCAGCAGCCGTCCGGAAAGGCGGCGCCCCTCGGCGGGTAGGGGAGTTGGCTGGACCCGGGGAGGAAGGGGAGAAACTGCCCGGCGCGAGGACGCTCCCTGCACGGGCAGCGAAGACCCCGGGAAGAGCCGGCGGCTCGGGCCACGGAGCCCTCCCCGCCTTCGGCGCCACCCACTCGGCGGCAGCAGCAGGAAGTGCATCTGGAGGAAGCCCCACGGAGGGTTCCCCGGAGCGCCTGCGGCCCTCCGCGTTTCCTCTCCGAGACGGCGCCTCCCGGGGCACCACCACCTTCCCGAGCCGCCACTCGCGGGAGGGCGGCGGCCGCCCGACGGGGTCCTGACGCCAGAGGCCCGGGCCCACCTCCCCGGTCCATGGCGGGGGGCCGGAGGCGGCCCGCGCCCCCACCCACGCGGCAGCTCGGGGGCACACGCGGTGGCCGCCGCACCCGCCCCTTAGCAGGCCGGGCCCCGGGCGGCGTGCGAGGCGCAGGGGGCGGGCTCCGCTCGGGCGCGGCCGCCGAGGGCCGGTGGCGGGGCGGGGGGAGGGCGGCCGGAGGCCGGGGGTGAGCACGCGCCAGCGGAGGAGGCGGGAGCGGTGGCGGAGCCCGGGGCTTTCGCCCGAGCTGTTGGGGCGGGAGCAAAGGAAGTTGAGCCTCCGGGCTCCGGCCCGCGGCACCCTGCCCCCCCCCTCTCCCCGCACTACCACTGCACCAACTCGTCCGTACCCCCTCCCCCCCCCCGTAGCCCCCGCCCCGCGAGCGCTGGCTTCTCCGGTTTCCCATTGATGAGCAGGGGGAGGGAAGGCAGGTCCCGGAGGCGCCGGGGCGCGCGCACTCGCGCACGCGGCGGGCGTAATCCTCGGGCCCCCAGAGCTCCGTGGGCCGGGCCGGCCGGACGCTCCCGGGGGAGTCCCGCTCCCCCGGGAGCGCCGGCCGTTGGGTGCGTAGGGTTTCCCTTTTATTGAAGCATCGGGGAGGGGGTGGGGTGGGGGACCGTCTGCCCCAGCTCGGTCTACCGGGAAGGCGCGAGAGGAGCACACCCTCCCCTGTTTCATATTGCAAGGTGACACTGGATCGCCTCCCACACAGGGATTTTCAAAAGGGCTCGTGGAGCGAAGACGGTAAACAAGCAAGATGCTCTCTCCCAGGCGAACTTTTTTTTCCCCCGGCGAAGAGGGTTTCGAAGAGCCAAGAGGGGCTTTCTGTTGTTCGGGTCTTTTCAATCTGTTCTTTCGATTCCAATCGGCCCCTTCCCACGGAATTAGAAGCGAGGGTGTCCAAAGGCGTTAACCGCGAAAGAGAAACTTAGAATGGCCGGTGGCCGGGCTCCCCTCGCTCGGTTTCATTCATTTTTATTACAGTTTTCATTGTCCCCTCCTCTCCTTCCCCCCACCCCCACCCCGCTCTCTAAAACCGGAAAGGGGTCGGAGAATGGAGGCTCGGCGCTGGGAGTGGCAGAGCCAGGAGGGCAGGGAAGTCGAAGCGGTGCAAGGAGAAAGGAAGGGCACGAGGGATGGGGACGGGAACCAGGGCGAGGGGGCCGGCGGGCGGGAGAGGGTTAAGGGAGCCGGCGACCGGGTCCTCCCTCCGCCGCCTTTCACGCGCGGCTGCCGGGAGGCCACGCGAGAAAAGCCCGATCTCGAGCGGTACGAGGGCACACAGGTAGAAATCCGGACGGTGACATCTCGCCCGCCTTGCCTGGCGCGCAGACACCTCCACCCTGTGCCCACACCGATGGTCTATGTTATATAATCTGGATTAAAGGCGCACGGAGGGCCGCGGTTCACCGAGGGGGCACCCCCAGACTCACATGGCTTCCCGCAGCCCCCCGCGTCTCCCGCACCCCAGGGACCCGGGAACTTAGGGTCTCGTGCAGCCCCGCTCGCGATCCCACGCTCCCTTCACGCCCAGACCGCCGCCGAGGACCGACATGAAAGAAAGCCGGCGAGACGCGCTGGGCTCCCGGGAGCGGGATCACGCGGCCAGCATCACCTACCAGTTTTCTTGCATCCATTGAATGGCTTCGTTCTCGTTGAACTGCTTCTCAAATTCATATTCTTGTAAAGTCAACACTGACATGTTCATTGGGGCTGGTCTTCGGGGTCGCTACGTGTTCTCTACACAAAATAAAATAATCTGTAAAACGCTGCCTTGCGAGGGCTCGCCTGCCTGCTACCCCCACCCACCCCCCTGCGTCTTCCCCTCGCCGCTCGGTCGGAGGCGCACGCTCGCTCGCTCGCTCGCTCGCTCTCGCCCAGCCTTCCTCAGCTACATCCAGGGTGGAGCATTGCCTGTGCCTCGGCTCGCTCCGCCACGGTCTGGGGCTCTCCTCCCCTCCGCGTCCGCAGCCACCGGAGGAGAAAAGGAATGCCTTGCGGTCTTAGTGCCCGCACGTTTGTCCATCACCCCTTTTAGTCGTCTACAGGGAATCTCCTCCCCCTCATACGACCGGAAAAAGTAACCCTTTGTGCGGAGGGAGGGAGCGAGCCAGCCAGACCTCTCTTGCCCCGGGGCCGGTATAGTGGACTTAGCTGGGGTCTGGAGGTAAGAGGGGAGGGAGGGCCTGTGAGAGGGAGGCAGCCGCCTCCGGGTCACCTCCGTCGGTGCCCGTGCCAACCTCGTGGGCCGCCTCGCCCAGCCTTTGAATGAAGTTTCAGCATGCGGGGCGCAGCCCAGAGGCGCGCGGACTGGCGAGCTAGGCGAGTCGGCGATTGAGAAACTACAATCTGCCAGCTGGCACTCTGCGCAGAGAGAGAGAGAGAGAGCGCACCCCACCGCCCCGATCTCGGCCCCCACCCCCACCCCCACCCTGCGCCCGCGCTCCGGCCGAGACTCCCGCCTACCCGGCGGGCAGAGTCCTTAATCTCCGGGCCCCGGGGATGCTGAAGGATGAGCTGGGTGGAAAGCCGAGACCCGAGAGTAGCCGGAAGAGGGAGAGAGGGCAGGGAGAGAGGGGTTTGGGAAGGTTTCTGTTCGGGGAGGGGGAGAGTTAATGACCTGAGACAAGCGGGGGAGTGGAGGGGGGAGTTAGCAGATAGTAAAACTGGATCGACTGGTCCAATGTAAAAAGTTTATTTGTATGCATGAGTAATTTCGCTTTATTTATGGTACGTGGTGGTAAACCTGAATAATCTCGGAAGAGAAGATTAAATGTAATGTCGACCCCTACTGAGCCCTTGGCCCTATAGCAGCCTCCTCGGTGTAACCTCTGTTTCCAAACACTACCCTGTTTCTCCCAGAATGGAAAAGTAGACTCGAGCCTGTTTGTCCCTCCACCCGTTTCTCCCAAAAGAACGATGAACTGTTAGGCAGGGAAGTGCCTCATAATTTAATCTGTGAATTTATTTGTAAAGTTAAAAATAAGAATGCATGCTTCGAAAGCGGAGTGTTCACTTGGATGGTACAGCACATTTTCTTGTTCTCTCTGCCCCTTTTGGAGAGGTCTAAAAGAGGGTATTAAACCAGTGAAAAGAGGCAACAGCTAAATGAAGATATTTTTCAGAAAGAAAAAGCAAGACAAAGGAAGAAAGAGTTGTAAGGGGGGAACAATAACCATTCAGAATGTTCTACACGATGTGCAAAAGTCTATAATCTATAAACAAGCGCTGAACTGGTTGATGATCAGCAAATTAATGGATACATTGGCAATCCCATGGATGGACTTTACTCATCTTTCTGTGTAAGAGGCCTGGCATCCATTCTAGAGAAGGATGTAATACCTAGCGGAGGAAATTTAAAGATAAGGGTCTTCAGCAGCATTGGCCTGGAAAGTGAGGCGTGGGCCCAGGAGAGAGAAAGAATTAGCACAGCCTGGGTCTCTGAGCAATCAATCCATATTGGGAAAGTGAATTGAATGGTTAAATAAATGAAAGAAAGAAATCAAAGTGACAAAGGAAATCAAGAACAAGAAACCGAGGCAAAGTCTTAGTGCATGCTGGAAGAATGAGTCCTATTTTTGTCTAAAATGGTTTCTTACTAGTTTTCCTCTCAGTTTCAAACTAGAAGTGCTTATTTAGTTACTACATTTCCTTTTTTTTTTTTTTTTTTTTGGCATCACTGCCCTCTGGTGGTTGTGGGAGCTACCCAGCCCTGCTCCTGGAGAGCTGCTGCTGGATTTGGACTGCCAAGCCTGTGGGCCGCAGTCCCACACTCAACCACTATGCCACTGGGGCTCAGCCTGTTATTATATTTCTTGTTAAAAATAATACCTGTTATTGCCCGTTTGTATTCCGAGGATGGATTTGGGATAATGTTAAAAAACAAACATCTGATTTTTACAGGAGCAGTCACTTAAACAACCAAACAAAGCCCCAGAAAATTCAATGCCGGATCAATACTACTCACAGTGAGTCTCTATAGGAACAGGGTGAAACGGCACTTGTGCGTTTCTGAAACTGTAACCCTTTATGAGTATGGAAAGCCCTGTCTTTCTCCTGAAGATCTTCTTGTTACAAAGTGCTGGCCTTGCAGACCACAGTCAAAGGATAGCCACCACTCCACGAAGAGCAGTCTCACCTTTGTCCCCGAGAGCCATTGGTGGCTTTGAATCGCCAGCCTCCAGTATCCTTTTGTTCTTAGGAGTTTCTGGGAAAAGTTAGAGATAAATCTATCTCTTGACCACAAAACAAAATAAGACAAAAAGGTAAAAGTACTAAATGCCAAGTAAGTCCCAAGGTCAAAGAAGGTATTACTGGTAACAGTGAAAACAGACAAGCAGTTTAGCAGAACAAATTGTTAGGTGCTGTCATGTTGCTTCTTTTAAAAATTAATTTTTATTAATCATTTCATCGGAGGGCTCTTAAAAATCTTACAGCAATCCCTCATTCAACTGAATTAAGCACACTTGTACATTTGTTGTCATCAACATTTCCAAAACATTTTCTTTCTACTCGAGACCTTGGTTTCAGCAACTCTTTATCCCCCTCCCTCCTCCACCCTGCTACCCCCCCCCCCATGAGTCCTTATGCATTATTGTTGCTGTTTCCTGTCTTAGACTGTCCTTCACCCACATTTCTGTTATTCCTCCCCCTGGGGGATGAACTATATATCCAACCTTGTGGTGGGTTTCCCCTTTCTCTCACCCACCCCTCTACTCACCCACCATCCCCTACCCTCATGATATCTCCCACTGCTATTACTGAGGGTTTGACCCATCCTAAATTCCATGTGTCGAAAGCACTTGTCTGTACCAATGTATGTACTCCGGTCTAGCCAGATTTGTAAGGTAGAATCAGGTCAGGTCATGTTAGTGGAGTTAGGGGACAGGGGGGCGGAACTAGAGGAATGCTGTGTGTTTTGTTGGTGCGATACTGCACCCTGGTTGAATTGTCCCTTCTTGGTAATCCTTCTGTGGGGGGATGTCCAATTGTCTAGAGATAGGTCTTGGGTCTCCACTCCAAACCCCTCTTTTTCACATCAATATAATTGTTTTTCAATCTTTTGATACCTGCTACCTAATCCTGGGGACACCATAGAATTACACAGACTGGTGTGCTTCTTCCATGTGGACTTGTTTGCTTCCCTGCTAGATGATTGCATGTTTAACTTCAAGCCTTTAAGACCCCAGATGCTATATCTTTTGATGGCCAGTCAGCACCCACTTTCTTCACCACATTTGCTATACACCCATTTTATCGTGCCTAAGAAGGTGAGTATCACAGAGTGCCAGGTTATTAGAACAAAGTGCAATTATGTTTAGCATAGAAGTCTCAAATCCATCTGCTACATTAATCCTGGACATAAATATATGTACATTGGCCTCTATCCCTTTCATTATAAATTAATATATTTAGATATATACATGGCTAGAGCTATGCCTTTATAAATAGCTTTTGCCTCCTAATCCTTTCCTCTATTTCTTTTCACCTTCCCTCCGTGCCACTGCCATGCTCACCCTCCATCCGACTTGTATTGGTTCAGACTTATCTCAACCTTATGCGCAATGATGAAAAATTAAAACTTCAGGCCCTGCGCCATCCTCACAATTTTTATATTGGAGTCCATCTTTAGAACCACTGTTCCAATCCATCGACTCGAGGGTCTTGCTTGTTTCCACTGACCTACGTTATCATCCCTGTCCTTTTCCATGGACTGATCACTCATGATAACATGTCCAAAGTAGATGAGCACATAGTGTAACTGGGATTAAAATCAAACAAGATGTGAAAGGACTGAGCGTGTGTTTTTTCACTCCTGTCATCCCTCACTGAAATAGTAACTTTCAGTGCTCCCCCCTACCACCCACAATAAAGAGGCAGCCACCTGGTGGGGTGGGGTGGGGGAGGAGTTTATCAAAAAGAAAGCAAGGACAGAGGCCTGGAGATAAGGAATGAGCTTTAAAGACTGAGGACAAGACTGGTTAGAACTATGGAGGTAACTGATAAGAAATTAGACAGAAGGCTATGGTCAGGTCTTTCAACACCTTGTCAACCAATAGAAATCAGTTGCCACTCAGTTCCTACTCTGGACAACCCTAAGTGCTCCCCAAGTGTCCCAGTGGCTGATTTTCGGAAAGGAGATCATTAGGACGTAAGTCCAAATATGTTTCTTTGTTTTGTGGATGTAAACCTCCAGAATCAACCATTTGTCCCATTGAGGGACTCTAAACCAAGGCAACTGGATTTTATTCTCATGGCAATTTGGGCAGGCAGGGGCCACTGAAGGAGTCTAGGGAAATGACGTCATTCATAGTAATACTATGGGTATCAAATTTCAAAAATAAAAAAGGCCCCACTGCTATTGAGTTGATTCCAACGCATAACACCTTTACAGAAGGGGTTACCAAGATGGTACATTGGCACATCATTACCTGAGCAGGCCGAGAGCATCTTTCAGAATGCAGTTGGTTGGCTTGAATCACTGGCTTTTCATGTTAGCAGGCCCATGTTTATCCCATAGATCCTTACTCCATGCACAAAGGTCTACGAGATAGACTGTTCACTCAGTGTTGCTTCAAACAACAAGACACTGGAAATGGCTGCCCACAAAAAAAGCCCACGGCCGCCGTCGCCTGTGACTATAAGCCTGTTTTGGAAGAGAAGTCTCTGCTATAGTAATGCACAAGATTAAGGTGACCCAAACGTAGTACGGCAGCAACCTGTGGGTTGTGAACCTTTCACAGGGCTTGCCCAATTCATAACAGTAGCAAAATTACTCATGAAGTAGCAATGAAAATAACAGCATGAGGAACTGTATTAAAGGAAGATTGAGAACCCCTGTAGTAGAGGATGTGAAGGGAATCAGCACCCTGTGGTTCCTTGAGAGCATGGTCTGCGAAAAGGATACACTGCACCTCCATCAGAGGCATTCCTCTGTGTGTAAGAACCATCTCCGCTCTGACACAGAGAGAAAGCACAGGATCTTCCGAAGTGGAGTGTGTTCAAGATCTCTGTCCCAAGAGGCTGAGGCCAAGAGCAGAGGCACCATTTCCCAAGCAGGCAGATCACGAGAGAGCAAAGGAACCTTTAGGCAGAGACCCAAAGCCCAAGACAAGGAGCTCTTTAGAAAGAGCAGTGGAGTAAGTTCTGACGACTGGCTTCCTGTCCACAGAGGCAAAAGTTAAGGGAGTAAAAGGTTGGGAAGGTGAGAACTAGAGACTTGACTGCTGGCTGAGAAGTGTCGCTTTAGACCAATGATTGTATCCTTAATGTTCTCTAATCCTGGCTCTGGGGACCCATTAACTTCCCTAATAGCCTCACTTAATTTTAAGTATTGTCTGTGTGGCCACTGAATGAAATTCTTGAACGCATCATGGGAGCCAAGAGCCAAGGGAGGAATGCTTGCTGGTAGAATAGGTAGAGAAAACTGGAGGACGGAAGCATGTCTGGCCTCTACCCCAGGGCAAAGGAGGAATTAGAGGAGGTCAGCTAGGACTCCCTCTGCAGGCCCCTTCTGCACCATATTCAATAGCCCTGGTGGTACAATGGGTTTTGAATAAGTTACATGGTCAGCAGTTCAAAACCACCAGCCAAACTATGGGATAAAGATGAAGATTTCTACTCCTATAAAGATTTACAATCTCAGAAACCACGGGCAGTTCCACTCCGTTCTATCAAGTCATGATGAGTAGAAGTTGACAGCAGTGAGTTTGAGTTTTCCACAATATGCAAAGTATGTAAGATTAACTTGCCATCATCCTTATAAGGAACATTCTGGTAGTACTTCTTTTAAGAGAATTTTGTTCATGCTTCTGGCAGTCCACAGTATTTTTACTATTCTTAAACTACAGCACTGTAATTCCAAGACATCAATCCTTCATTCTCCCTTAATCATAGTTCAGCTTTCAAATGCGTAGGAGACCACTGAAAACACAATGACTTGGGTCTTGATAGTGGCATCTCTAATTGTGGAGCCCTTTAAAAGGGCTTTTGCAGCAGATTTTCCCATTGCTATCTCTCTTTTGCTTTCATGAGTGTTGATCGTTGTTGGTCCCAGTGAAATGAAATCTTTAACAAAGTCAGTCATTTCTTTGTTTATCATGATGTTGCTTATAGTTGGTTGTAAGGTTTTTTAGTTTTCCTCATGTTGAGATTTAATCATATTGTAGTCTTTGGTCTTCATAGATAGGCTCTTTAAGCCTTATTCACACATAGCATGCAAGTATATATTACAGAGTGCACAGCCCCATTGCTACTTTCTCCTTAACACAGTCCCTAATTTTTTGTGTATCATGAAGGTTGAATAAACATGGTGAAAGGATGGAACCCTGGTGCACATCTTTCCTGATTCTAAACTATGCAACACCCCTTTGTTCTTTCCAAATGATTGCCTCATGGTTTAATGGACAAAGTCTGCAAAAAGCACCACTGTTATGAAATTCTAATTCTTTGCGACATTATTCATAATTTTTTTTAAGATGCACATAACTGAATGCCTTTGCAGTCAGTTAAACACAAGCATCTATCTGATAGTCTCTGCTTTAAGCCAAGATTCATTTGACATCTGTTACGGTATCACTGTACCATATCCTCTGAACCTAACTTGAATTTCTGTTACCAATTTAAATTGTCTTCACCAGAATTTGATTCAGTGATATTTTAAAGAAGTTTCTTTTGTTTGGTAACAATCATTCTTTTTCACTGTGTCTCATCGAAAATAATTCTGTGATCTTCATCTTTTCTCAAGCTGTACTTGGTATATCCCTCTTCCCCTCTCAAACTTGTTCACATCCAAGAAACTCTGAGTGGTCCCTAATATACACTTATAAATATATAAGGCATTTATCCCTACTTTAAAAACCATAGAATCATATAATTTAGCTTGAATTTCTTTAAGGTCTTGAACTGACTCTTTAGAAGTTAATGCTAAGTAAAGTGTCAGAAAAATGGAATTGAAAGATAATGGGATTTTTTTCTATGAACTTTTTGAAGCTCTTTGAGGTTTTCTACTTCCCTAAAGAATTACTGTCTCAGAAACCCACAGGAACAGTTCTACCCTGTCCTGTAGGGCCATTATGAGTCAAAAATGACTCAATGGCGGTGAGTTTGGAGTTTGGTTGTATAAATTAATCTAGTCATAATTGAGACAAGCATAGTGCGAAAATGACTGATGAAACGAAATGATGCATTTCATCATTTTCTCTTGCATTATATTAAAAAAAATTCTGAGACACAAAATTGTGATTTATGTCTTAAATAAAGACATGCCACTAGATCCCACAGTTCCTACATATGGGCGCTTCTCCTTGGGTCGGTATCTTCATACAAATTATAAAGCATGCGATACAGATCATATACAGATTAGTACATATTTTTGTGATAATAGAACTGGTCTTACATAGGACATGAACCATGGTTCTTTTCTTGCCTTCCCACATAACACTTGTTCATGTACACAATCAGTGGCAAATATTAGTGTTCTTGTTAATTGACATCTAGTAAATTATGACTTCTGGCAACCCTGTGAGTATGGGGTTTCTAAGTTTGGGCCCTGGTTTCAATCACCATTTGGCTACTAGTAAATTTATAAACTATTTGTTCCATCCATAAGCACGTACATTTATGCCAAAAAATGGATGAAGAGCTGAGGATACCCTCAAAGCCCAGTAGAAGAGATAGACAAATCAGTTAATGTGGAACTTATTAGAGGTTAGAGAACACATATACTGGTAGAGTTATAGGTACATAGACCAATAGAACTGGGAAGTAAACTGAGAAAGAGAAACATTCAGTTACAGACAAGTGATTTTCTCTTAAGACCGAAAAAACGGGCTGAGCCCCGGTGGTGTAGTGGTTGTGCGCGGGACTGCGGCCCACTGGGATGGGGGTTCAGTTCCAGCAGAGGGGCTGGATCTCCTACTCCCACCACCGGAGAGCAGTGATGCCCAAAAAAAAGACCAAAAAAACATTGAATGATAAAGGGACCCCCTCTTCAACAAATGGTACTGAAAAACTTGAATCTTCTTCTGTAGGAGAATGAAGCAAGACCCACACTTGATCTTATGCACAAAAACAAATTCAAGATGAGTTAGAGACCTTAATTTAAACCACAGAGTTATCAGGCACATCAATGACAAAACCGAGACAACGTTGCAGGCCCGGTTACAGGGCATACATGGAATACCAAATATAATAAAGGAAACACACAATGAAAGACAAAATAGATGGCTGGTACCTATTAACAATAAAACACATGCACATCAAAACAATTCATCAGAAGATTAAAATGAGAGCTCATGGATTAGGCAAGAATCGTCAGACATCACACAATGGACAAAGGAGTAATTAGTAGAATCTATAGAATTCTGCAATGCTTTCATAAGAAGAAACACAAATCAAGACCAAGCAAAATGTAGGCAAAGGAAACTCACCAAAGACAAACATAAATGACTAACAAACTCATGAGAAACTATTCATAATCACTGGCTGCCCCAGAGGTGCAAATCAACACACTAATGTGATATTACCTTATTCACAAAGATAGCCCAATTTAAAAAATACCAGAGAATAATAAATGCTCAGAAGCATACAGAAAGATTAGAACTCTTATACATGGCTAGAGGGCTTATGTTATAAATATGTGGAAAGTTATGTTGTAAATATGTGAAAAAGTGAAAAAAAACTGGCAAGAGAAATACCATATGATCCATAAATACTTTATTGGGCTTATAACTTAAAGAAATAAGATACAGAGTATGAATATATATATATATATATATGCTCCCATGTTCTTTGCATCACAGCGCACAGTAGCAAGAAACTGGAGCCAGCCCTAAAACCCATCAGTAAAAGAATGCATAAAAAAACAAGCATGCACACAACGGGAAACACAACTCTAAACAGAGTGGTTTAACCTCTGTAATCCTTCATGACATGGTAAGATCTAGAAACCATTATGCTAAATGAAGTTACTCAATCACCAAAGGATAAATTTTATCTAGATATTGTGTGTGTCCACTACTATGAGAAAAACACCAAGAGGAAGGGGGGGCTTCTGTTCCCAGGTCATGTAATCTTTTAATCTGGTCTTCCACACAACGAGAGAGCCTGTCGAGCCTTCCTTAGCATGCACTTCTTAAAAACCATTTCGATAAAGGAGACCTCACCTCGGCTGGGGTAAGTTTTTCAAGATGACTATGAGACGAAGATGACTATTTAGTTGTTGCCATGCACACTGTGCTAAGGTCAACTCAAATCAATAGATACTCCTGCGGTAGTTAGGACACTTGCTGCCAATTCAAGTCAAGATGGGGGTAAGAGGGAACATAAGTTTTGAGGAAGGCAAGAGTCCATCTGTTGGTGCATAAACTAGGAGAAACAACCTCCCTTTGGGGAAAAAAAAAAAAGAACATCACTTAACCATATTTATATAGGACCAAGGGGAAGAATATGCCTGGTACTATGTTCCTAATTGAGGGGCCATTGAGATGTAGTATTTAAGGGGTTGGGCTTTTATTTTCAAGGTCAGCAGTTTGAAACCACCAGCTGCACCATGGGAAGGAGACTTTCTACTCCCATAAAGAGTTACCGTCTCTACTGAGCCCTGGTGGCAGAGTGGTTGTATGCAGAACTGGGGCCCACAGGGTTGGCAGTTCAAATCCAGCAGCAGCCCTCGGGGAGCAAGGCTGGGATTCCTACTCCCACCAGGACAGTGATGTGAGAAAAAAAGTTACCAACCCATGTGCAGTTCTACTCTCTACTTCAGGGTCTCTATGATTTGGCATCTACTTGATGACAGTGAGGGAAAGCTTTCTAGCTGGACATTTATTTTTGTTAGTTGGACATTTTTTTTTACTTCATTTAGATATAGCCCTTAGTGACTCATGCCATGTGCTACAGGCTACAGGGACTTGAGCCTCTGTTCTTTCAAGGTGCACAATATCCTTCATAGGTTACACATGAAAGATTTGCTATAGAAGCCACACAAAATGAACTGGGTTTTATATCCAAATTGCCTGAAGCAGAGTTAAGGAATTGGCACACTCCATTGGATTTAATCCTGATATGCCCTAGGTGAGAAGAAGCAGATGATTGGCATCTCAAGCATACGGAGTTGGTGGTCATTGAATTTTGGTTTGGACTTTTTGCTTTTAGGGTGCTTGTGTTAATCTGGGTAGACTAGAGAAACAAAATTAATAGACACTCATGTGTGTATAAGAGAGGATTCTATCTAAAAGAGCATTGTATATTGAGAAAACATCCCAGCCCAGTCCAGAGCCAGTCCATGAGCTAGCCTATAATATGTTAGTCCATATATTAGTCTATATGTCAGATACCAGTTTATAAATTCCTCCTCAGACTCACACTGCGCATGCATTGATGCTGAATGCAGGAAGATCACAGGCCACTGGGTGGGAAGTCTTGTGGATGCAGAGATGGTGGGAGCATCTCAGTGCTGGCAGGGGTCTCCATGTGGCTCTCCAGCTCCCAGGGTTCTGGCTGCATCAGTGTGACTCCATCTCGCTCCTTTTTAGTAATGTGTCCCAGGGAGTGAGGACGTGCTTGTCCCACCTCCAAATGAGCTATTTATCTCTTCAGTGTCTCCACATGAGGTGATTGGCAGGCTAAATTTCACCCCTTCACTCGAAGTGCTTAAATTGACAATAGAGTATATAATTATCACAGTGCTCAATGAGTGATGACTCAAGATTTCCAGTTATTTACTCTTCTGATGCCCTTCTTGCTTTCTCATGAGCTCTATTAATCTAGTAAGCATCTTTCTACATAGCAGAAGGAGTGTAATTGAAAGCTTCGTCCTATCAACAGCCCTCATTGTGTAAATAGTGTCCATTTAAGGGTTTAATATGTACAAGCCCAAAATTCATGTACTGTAGTCATAATTCCATTTTCTCAAAAATTCTTTAAATTCTATATCATTGGCTTAGTTAATGACACTACTCATAGAATTACCTCACGCGTCAGGGGGATTACCGATAATGTTATCTATCATAAAATGATAATGTCTCTAAGATGAACCAAAGACATATATAAACCATAGACATATGCATGGATTTGGGGCTTTTACTTAATTCTAGTCCTAAAGTAAGAACAATTGGTTCTTATGCTATGACCCTGTGATGCTGGTACTCACTAAGCAATAACTGAATATAGGGTGCTACAGCAAAGCATGGTAAAGAAACTAAATGGGATTCAGCTCTCAGAAAGAATAACATCTGGGGGCTTAAAACAACAGCCATCTAAGTGATGTATCAGGTACGTTCACGTGGAAGAAGCACACCAGCCTGTGATGCAGGGGTTATAAATAATTAAATGGGTCCAAGGGAATGGTATCAGAGCTTAAATTGTGAACATCTACTTGAGAAGGGTGTGGATCCGTTTGTAGGGTCCCCACACGGATAAAATTTACAGTGAATGCCCTCTGATTAGAGACAAGGAATATGAGTAGCCTTGTTATCAGAGAGAGCACATGATAAAGTTGATTATGGCAGATGGAGCGAGTTTAAAATGTAATACCTTATCATTTGCTCTTCCTTTTGACTAATTTTAAAGTGTTTTCAATTTTCAATATTTTCTGATTTCTATTTTATTGAGACTTTCCTATGTGTTTTCAAGTCATTGCTGATCTTTATTTGCTTGAATTCTGTGTGTGATTTCCTGTGTGTGTAGATCTATGGAAATAGTAACTTGGCTGAGCCCCGGTGGCGTAGTGGTTGTGCTCGGGACTGCGGCTCACTGGGATGAAGGTTCAATTCCAGCTCCACGGAGCAAAAGACTGGGCCTCCTACTCCCACCACCTGAGGGCAGTGATGCCCAAAAAAACAAAAACAAACAAACAAAACAGAAATAGTAACTTGATTGATAGTTGCCTTAGGGCATTGCAGGGGAAATAGGGAGCTAACAACAATAAGTATGAGAAGAACACAATTTGAAATTGATTTGATTTTTATTTCACAAAACTTCTTAATATGACTGAAAAATTAAATTACATGATATTTGAAGTATGTGCCAATACATGTATTTTAAAAGTATATATGTAATTAATTTAAAATAACATGAAGGAAAAGGAAAAAAGAAAATAAAAGGTAACACTCCTCAGGTTTGTTTTTTCTTCTTCTTCTTCCATTTCCAAATCATTTCATTCAAAATTATGAATTCATTTCCTGAATTAAGTAATACTACACAACATAAATAGACAATTCCTCAAAGACTGCCAATAAACATGGAAAAACGCTCAAGATCCTTAGCCACTTAAGAGAAGTAAATGAAAACAATATTGAGATAACCCATCACAATGACATTGATGGCAAAGTTCAACAGTTCATCCGCATCCATTTTCCTTCAGTATTCCTTATTCAGCATGCACCTTTCACATGCATTTAAGGCAATTGAAAACACCACGGCTTAGTTCCGGTACACCTTAGTTCACAAAGTAAAATCGTTGCTTTTCAACACTTCAAAGCTATCCTGTGCAATAGATTTAAACAGTGCATTGCATTATCTGATCTCTTGACAGATACATCCATGCATTAATTGTGGATTCATGCAAAATAAAATATTTCACAAATAAAATAATACAAGCAAAATAAAATCTTTTGCAAACTTTTCTCTATCATGATGTGCCTACTGGCCCATTTGTGAGGATTTGGCTCTTCTCTACATTAAATTGATTGTGCAGAAGGCTACAAATCGTGATCTTCATCAGCAAGGATCAAGTCTTCCTCACTTTCCGCAAACAAGGTCAAATCATCTACAGATCACAGATTGTTAATCAGCCTTCCTCCCACTCTGATGCCACACTCTTTCTTCTTCATGTAATCCAGCTTCTCTGATAATTTGCTGAGCGTATGGATTGAATAGCATATGGTGAGAGGATATAACCTTGATTCACACCTTTTCTGATTTGGAACAATACAGAATCCCCTTGTTCTGTTCACACAACTACCTTTTTATCCATGTGCAAGTTCTGAATAAGCCCAATGAAGTGTTCTGGAATCCCCATTCTTCTCAAGATTATCCACAGTTTTTTTTGTTTGTTTGTTTTTGTTTTTTTATGATTCACACAGTCAAATGCTCTGGCATAGTCAAGAAACAAAACATCTTTTTCTTTTTAAAATCATATCATTGTGGCTTGTACAGGTCTTATCATAATCATATAAACATACATTGTGTCAAACACACATGTACATATGTTGTCATCATCATTTTCAAAACATTTTCTTTGTACTTGAACCATTAGTATCATCATTTTTCCCTCCTTCCCTCACTGACTCTTGCTAATTTACAAATTCTTATTATTTTTTCACGTCTTACACTGACTGATGTTTCCCTTCACCCACTTTCCTGTTGTCTGTCCCCAAGGGAGGCGATTATGTGTAGATCATTGTGATTGGTTTCCCCCTCCCCTTTTCTCCTCCCGCCTTCCCCTTACCCTCTGGTATCACTATTCTCATTATTGGCCCTGAGGGGGTTATCTGTCCTGGATTCCCTGTGCTTCCACCTCTTATGTATACCAGTGTGCTTGTTCTGGTCTTATCAAATTTTTAAGGTAGAATTAAGATCAAGATATTGTGGGGGGTGGGGGGTAGGGAGAGGAAGCATTCAAAAACAAAAGGAACGTTTTATGTTTCATTGGTGTTATACTTGTGACCCTTTTGGGGGATGTCTAATTGTCGACATATGGGCTTTGGGTCTCCACTTCACACTCCCCTCATTTCCATTGATGTAATTTTTTGTTCTGGGTCTTTGATGCATGATATATGATCCCATCGACACCTCATGATCACACAGGCTTCTGTGCTTGTTGCTTCTCAACTAGATGGCCATTTGTTTGACTTCCAGTCTTTAAGACCCCAGATGCTGTATCATCAGACAGCCAAGCACCATCAGTTTTCTTTTCCACATTTGCCGATGCACCCATTTTGAATTCAGCAATCTTGTTGGGGAGGAGAGCATCATAGAATACCAAGTTATTAGAACAGAGTGTTCTTACATTGAGGGAGTACTTGAGTACATATATGTACATATATCTATTTCCCTATCATTATATAAAGATATACTTACATATGTACGTGTCTGTATTTAGAACTCTATAAATGCCCTTTGTGTCCTAGTTCTTTCCTCTAGTGCCTTTTACTTTCCGACTGTTGAACTACCCGGTTCCGCTTTCATTCCGGTCTCAGTAATTCCTCTCTGTTACATTGCCCTTGATCAAGCCCTGCCAGGCATCCTACTCCTGCCTTGCCATTGATTTTAGATCACTTGTTTTTCCCTGGTTCCTGGGTTTGTTAATGCCCACTTCCTTTTCCCCACCTCCTCTTCTCCAGTGTCCCACTGGAACTGTTGGTCCCATTGTTTTCTCCTTTGGATTGTTTATCCTGCCTATCTTATCTAGATAGACACGCAGAGACCATATAAGCACAAAAACAAGACAGAGCAAAAGAAAACAACAACAAAAGTCTGTAAATAGTTTCAGACCTATATATTGACCTTTAAAAGTGTTTTACAGGCAAGTCTGATGGGGTGCCAAACTTTGGTCCTAAAGTCTACTTTGGGTATTCCCTAGAGACTTTATTACTCTGTTCTTCTTGCTGCTCTTTTGTATGCCTTTAATGTTCTGCCTGGTGTGGTGTGGTCAGATAGGGCACAATTTCCGTACTGTGTCTTCAGTGTTGTCTCATAATGCTATGGGTCAGTGAGGGATACCTTGTCTCTGGGTGGGACTGGGCCTCTGGTCCTCTCTGTGCATTGGTTGCTTAGTGCAGGAATATCATTCTTGGGGCTTGGTGGGACAAGATTTGTTCCTCTCTCTCTCCTTCTCTCTTCGTTTGCTCCTGTCCTGTGTGCTCTTATCAGACACACCCCTCTCCCTGACCTATAGCTTAAATGTTGTCCTCTGAAGTGAATTCTTTGGGGGGGGGGGGTGAGAGGGGTGGTGTCCACATATTTGGGATTGGGACCAGCCCTTTAGACCTCTCTATTGGTTCCCTGCTTCATGCTGGTATGTTGCCTTCACATCTTGGTATACTAGTTTGAAGTCTGGTCCCTCTCTCCCTCGCCTGTGGAGATAGAAGCTAACACTCTCCCCTTGGGTGGCTTAGTACCCAGCTCTTCTGCTACCCATATCTTTTTGTCTTCTTTCTTTTCTCCTCCTATTTAGCTGATTATCATATATATGTGTGTGTGTGTATGTATGTATATATGTGTGTGTATATATATATATATATATATATATACACATATATACCTGAGTTGCGTCTGGGCCTTTGCATAGTGCTTGGATCTCACCCCAGAAATTTATGCTTATAGTAGCTTTTCCTGTCCCTTTTGCATTTTTAAGCTTACCTCAGCAGACTCATGTTGAACTTGTGCTTTTGTGTGCGGCTTACTTCACTTAGCACAATTTCCTCCGATTCTTCCCATGTAGCGATTAGTAGTGTTTCAACACTACTTTTCAGGGCTGCATAGTACTCTATGATATGTAGGTACCACAGTTTTTTAATCTGTTCATCCGTTGTTGGAAATTTGGATTGTTTCCAACTCCTTGTGATTGTGAACTGTGCTCCAATGAGCACTGGAACACTGATATCTGGCCGTGATCTATTTCTTTCCTCATCTAGGTATATGCCCAGGAAAAGGATTGCTGGGCTATATGGTAGCTTGATTTCCATCTGATTTAGATATTGCCAAATCAATTTCCATAGTGGCTGGACATACTGACAGTTCCACCAGCAGTGGATGAGATTTCCTATCTCCTCACAGCCCCTCCAACACTTGTTACTTTCTGATTTCTTGAATTGGGCAATCTTTAATAGTGTTAGGTGGCATCTCATAGTTGTTTAATTTACATGTCTTTTATGGCTAATGATTGTCAAATGTTTATAGGCCATTCAGATTTTGCACTTGTGAAATTTTTGTTCAGGTCCTTTTCCCACCTCCTTATTGGGCAATTATTATTTTTTTATAAGCTAGCAGAGGATTGTAGATCTTAGTAATAATCTTGTAATCTTGTCTGATGTGTCATTGCTAAAGATGTTTTCTCAGTCCATGGACTCTATTTTACTTTCGTTGTGAATTCTTTTGATGTACAGCTGTTTTATCTTCAATATATCCCACTTGTCTATTTGTGCCTCATCTGTGTTTGTGTCCTTCCCTATTTTTGATAGTCTATGTAGTCTCTTCCCAGAGGTTCTCAGGTTTCTCATTGATGTCTAATAATTTAGGGTTTTCTATATCAATGTGGTATATAAAACTAATGGCCTTTTGTATGTTGAATTATCCCTGTATCCCTGGTATGAATCCCACTTGGTTATGGTAAATTATTTGTTTTATATACTTTCATATTCTATTTGGCAGTATTTTGTTAATTTTTGTATCAGTGTTCATTTGGGATATTGGTTTCTAGCTCTCAATTCTTATGAGATCCTTGCCCAGTTTCGGTAACAGAGTTGTACTAGCCTCATAGAAAAATTTGGGAGTTTGCTATCCTTTTCTATGTTCTGGAAGAGATTGTGTAGGATTGGTTACAGTTCTTCACTAAAGTCTTGGTAGAATTCTCCTGTGAAGACATCTGGTCCAAAGAATCTATTTTGTTGGTAATCCCTTGATAATCATGTCTATTACCTTTTTTTAAATTACCAATAGAGAAGAATTTATTTCAAACATTTTGTTAAACATTTCCCCTACCCACATCTCCAGGTGAGATTGATAATTTCTTTGTTTTCTACCTTCAAAGCTGCATTCTTTTTAGGAACATATTTTTCCTTTGTTGTTATTATTATTATTATTGAGACTTTTTATTACCAAATCATTTCGTTTCTCTTTAACACCTGAAAATGATGATGGAAAATATATACAAATGTACTCAACACTATGTATGTATGTATGTATTGTGATAAGAGCTGTAAAAGCCCCCAGTAACAGTGTCTATTTTTTATATTGCTTTGGGCTCATTGAGATTCTTCAAATCCGTCTGGGATAGTCTAGGGAGGGATTGTTTTTTCAAGTATGTGTCCATGTCTTCCAAGTTGTTGAATTCATTGGAGTACAGTCCTATGTAATACTGTGTAATTATCCTTTTGCTTTCATTAATGTCTGTTGTGATGTTGCGTTTCATCCCTCACCCTTGCTATTGAAATTTGTTCCTTTCTTTCTTTGGTTAGGTTTTCCAGTGATCTGTTGATTCTGTTAATCCTTTCAAAGAACCAAATTTTAGCTGCATTATTTTTTCACATAGTTTTCTTGGTTTCCCTCTCATGAATCTCAGCCCTGATTTTTATCATTTCTTTTATTCTGCTATTAATAGAATTGTCCTGTTGACTCTGCTCTAATTGCTGTAAGTTTTGTGTCAGCATATCAGTCATAAGTCTTTCTTCCTTTTTCATGTGTGCATGTATTGCTATTAAGCTTCCTCTGATAATTGCCTTTAACCTGTCCCAAATATTTTGGTATATCGTATTCTCATTCTCATTGGTTTCTAGAACTGGGCCAGTACCCACTCCTTTTGCAATGAATGGAGAGTTATTCATCCTCCAATTATTTTCCCTTGTTTTCTTAATTGTCCTTTTGTTGATTTACAGCCTCATGGTATAGTGGTCGGAGAAAGAAGTCTGTATGATCTCTATGTGCTTGAATTTACACAGATTCAACTTGTGTCCTCGCATGTGGTCTATGTTCGAGTATGTGCCATTTGGGCTCGAAAAGAATTTGAATTTTTTTTTTTTGCATTTGGGTGGAGAGCTCTGAAAATAGAAAATATCTATCAGAGCAAGTTGTCTAATTATAATGCTTAGGTATTGTTAGGCTTCTTTCCCTGTAATCTTGCTTTCTTTGAAAGTGGTGTCTTAAAGTTACCTACTATAATGGCTGAATCTGTAATTTCTTTTTCACCTTTTTGGAGTGTTCAGTTCATAACATTCACAGGTCTCTCATTGGGCACATATATATTTATTATACTTACTGGTTCTTGGTCTACTGTTCCCTTGAGCATTATATAGTACCCTTCTTTATCTCTTGTTATGGCTTGAACCTTGAAATCAATTTTGTCAGAGATTAGAATTGCAATCGCTGCATTTTTTGGAATTGTCATTTGCTTTTTTTATTTTTCACAAGCCTTTGATTCTTGGCTTATTTTTCTCTGTAATCTTGAGATGTGCATCCTGTAGACAGCTGATTGACGGGTTGCTTTTCCTAAGCCAGTCTGTTAGTCTCTGCCTTTTGATGCTTGAGTTCAGTTTATTGATAACCAGAGTTATTACATATTTCTCTGGACTCTGTGATGTCCACTTGTACCTTTTGTGTGTGGTGTTTTCCTACCCCCCTTTTTTATCAGTGCACGTGTATGTGGTCCATTCTTGCCTCCACAAACAAATGGTATCTTGGGGGATGTTTTATTTTTGTTGCCTTCTGGGTGGGGTTGTTTTTATTTTTCCTCCATGAGTGTTGTTCTTCTGCCTATACTGGGTTAGCAAGGATCTTTTGTAGGGATGGATTTCTTTTAACATATTCTTTGAGTTGTGCGGAAAGACTCTTACTTCTCCATCTATCTTGATAGATAATCCTTGGGTTGGCGTCATTTTCCTTCAATTTTTGGAATATGTCACTCTACTCTCTCCTCTTCTTCATGCTGTCTGCTATTAAGTCTGAACATATTCTTATTTGGTTTCCTTCTAGGTGGTAACCCTTGCTTTTCCTTAGCTGCTTTTAAGATTTTCTCTTTTTCCTCAAAGTTGGATAGTTTAACTGTTAGATGCTTCGATGATGGTTGGTTTTCTTTAATTAAACCGGGGAAGTTTTCCTCTACCGGGGAAGTTTTCCTCTAAGAGTTCTCTCGTGATTTTTGCAATTGATTTCTTCATTGTGCCTTGTTCCAGTAGTTAAATTATTTTAATGATGCTCCTCTTCATAGCATCAGACATGTCTCTCGGATTTTCTTCAGTCTTTCTGAATATCTTATTTGACTGCCTTTCCCATTTATTGAAGCCTGTCAGTTTATCTTCTTTCTCACTGGTGCAATTCTCTGTCTCCTCAAGTCTGTTGGCAAAGTATGTGAATTTTCTACTGCTTTTGTTATCTCCTCTCTTATCTCTTGTATTTCCTTTTGGTCCATGGCCTTTATCTTCTCTTTCATTTCATTATTTTTCTGTGTTGCTTCCCGCATATCCTTTCTGACTCCAAGCAGCATTCTGAAGCTTTCTTTCTGTGGCCAATGTCAGCTTCTTCTATATAAGTCGTTAGGTTCAGAACTTTTTCAGACATTGCCCTTTGTTTCTCCTGTCTTTTGTTGAGGTTGTTGGGACTGATATCTGTTTGCGTTGTGTTGTTTTAGAGCTTTCTGGCACCATTTCTCAGAGAGTCAAATAGCACTGGGATTTCTCTCTCTCTCTCTCTCTCTCTCTCTTTGGGAGACTCATAGGAATACTTCTTTGAATTGCCTACAGCTAATTGTTACTGTGGGGTCGGGCTACCACTTTATCCTCCTGTAGTTTCACTTCTACTCCAGCCAACCAGCATTCTGTTGTTTGAAGGGTAAGTTGGATACCCCTCCTAGGGGATGCTGGTTATAGACTGGTTGGCTGGTTATAGACCCGTGAAGTTGGCACTGCATTGGATAATATCGCAGGAAGCCATGGTTGTGTGACCCACAGCAGTTTGGGGTGCCTCAGAGGGAATGCAGTGGTGTTTGCTGGAACAGGTGTGCCACAGAGGGCAGCTAGGTGTGCCTGTTTTGGTGTCGAGCACTGTGGGTGGTGAGCAGAATTGCCCTAGTCAATTAGATCACTATGTAGGTCAGACAGAGGTTCCCACAGTTGTGTGGAACTCTGAAGAGGGCTGGCGGAGCTGCCTTAGGCCTTGTAGAGCACTATGTCAGATGGGTGAAGTTCCCTTAGCTATGTGGAACCATGGAGAAAGGGCAGAGGTCTCCCAGCCACATGGAACACCCTAAAGGGCAATCAGGAGTTCCCCCAGTTACTTACAGGGTCTTGGAAGGTAGGTGGGGGTTCCTTTGTGGCAGAAGTCTGGTGTGATTTTCCCAGCTGTAGGTTGAGCCACCGAGGTTGGGAGCTCCCCCAGCTGGGTAGAGGGTGGGTGTAATTGCCTTAAGAGAAGGGGAGTAGCATGGAGGCTAGAAGTGGTGTCTGAGAGAAAAGAGGAATGAACACAAAACAAAGCAACAAGCATCTCGCTGGGATTGTGGGGAGACAGAAAGAAAAAAGAGAAACAAATGTAAAGATACAGCTGAGCCCCAATAACCTGACTGTGGGGCTGGAGGTGGTTAAACCCTGCCCAGCAGTGGTGGAAAGCTGTGGCTGTGTTGAAGTAGAGACTTTGGACTGGCCAAAGGGATCTGGCTCTGGCAAACATTGTGGGTGGACTAAGGTTAAGCCTCAGTGACCACCACAGTGGTAAGCTAAAAGCCCACAGCTCTTCAAAACCTAGCGTATCTCTGTCTACTTATCTCTATGATGCTCTTCCTGTGACCTGGCAGAGTCAAATTTCCCCATCAGTCGCCCCCCTGTGCTGATTTCTGTGCAGTCCCTGTGGTCCGTGTTACTTGGTCCCCATCTTTCTGGAATACCACAAGTATCCTATATCAACTTGCAAGCTACTAATAAATGATCAAGTCAAAATGATCTCCCAACTACAGACATGGAAAACATTTATTTACTTATTACATTTATTCATAAATGTATGGAGAAATCTTTGTATGTACAATGTATGTTTATTTACCTTGCATATCTGCATAAATTCATATTGCACAACACAACACAATGAACTGTGTACATTTTGTGACATTACCTGAGTATACTCTGATAACATACATTGAATGGAAGAAGTCAGGGATGCATAGTCCAGTCAGTAGCTACTGACAGTCAGCCTCAAGCACATTTCCAAATGATCATCAATCATGTGGAATGATACTTGAACTTCATGATCTTTATGTAAGAAAAGACTGACTCACATAAATAAGTAGAGCTGAATGATGCAGTCAAAGAGATAGCATGTTTTCTCATGTTTGGGTACTTTCCCATTGCAAACGAATTCTAAAACTGTTCATAGCTTTGGACTTCAGGTGAATGTCAGCTTGTAGTGTCAAAATCTCCCATTCCATATGAAAATGATACGTTTTTATCTTCTTACTTGGTCCAGCTCCCCCAGCCATTTTAATACCCTTATTTAAAAAAAAAAAAAAAAACAAGGTCTAAAACTTGGCAATAACTTAGCTTGTCAGTTTTGCTGCACTTAGCACAGTTGTTTGCACATACATTTGACACCTAAGACTGGATCTGATTGGGTGCACTGTGTAGCAATTAAGTGACGGAATTGATAATAGACTTCTGTCTATTTTTTTTAATGCCATGTGATCTACCCATACTACATTTGCAATCTACTAGTAGATCACAATCAACATATCATGCCCCCTTGCCCTATATACTAGAGTTTAAGCTGCCAGAATGACAGCCAAGGGACTCAAGTTTATTACAAAAATTGCATTAAAAATGTACTGAAAAACTCAGCTTATATACAAGTCTATATGGTAAACATCTTTATGATGTTCTCTGTTTTATCCAAGTTCCATCTGACATCAGCAATGATATTCTTTGTTCCATGGCATCTTCTGAATCCAGCCTGAAGATCTGGTGGTTATTGGACTGCTGCAACTATTGTTGGATGATCTTCAGCAAAATTATACTTGTATGTTGTATTAATGCTGTTTTATAACCTGTGCATTCTGTTAGGTCATCTCTTTTTGGAATGAGCACAATTATGGATCTTTCCCAGTCAGTTGGCCAAGTAGCTGGCTTTCACATTTCTGGGCATAGACTGTGCTTCATCAGCTTAGTGAAACTTTTCAATGAGAATTCCATCAATTCCTAGAGTCTTGTTTCTGACCCAGTTTTCAGTGCAGCTTGAACTTCTTCCTTCAGCACTAGTGATTCTTGTTACCTACCAGAATAGTGGACTGTCAACTAGTTCTTCTTGGTTCACAGATTCAGTGTACTTTGTTTAAACTTTTTTTGATGATTACTGCATCATTAAATATTTTGCCCATAGAATTTTTCACCATTGCAACTTGAGGGTGATTTTTTTCCTTTCAATATTTGCAGTTCAAGGTATTCTGAATGTGCTTTCCTCTTTTAGTTTTATAATTCTAGGTCTTTTCCTACTTCCTTATCATGTTTGATGTTGTCTTTTCAAGCTGCTCTTTGAAATTTTCTGTTCAGCTCTTGGACTTCATCATTTCTTCCATTTGCTTTACTTACTGTAAGGTTATGATTAAGTTTCAGAGTGTCTTCTGACACACTTTGAATTTTTCTTTCTTTCCTTTATTTTTAATGACCTTTGAGCTTTCTTCATGAATGATGATGATCTTGATGTCATACCACAGCTCATCAGGTCTTCCATCATGAGTGTTCAGTGCATCAAATTTGTTCTTGAGACGTCCTCAAAATGCATGTGGGCTACACTCAACATAGTAATTTAGCTTTCATCATATTTTAATTTTCTTTAGCTATATCCTAAACTTAGCTATGAACAATTGATGGCCTGTTCTGCAGCCAGCCCTTTGTCTGATTTTAGTTGCTGATATTGAGCTTCTCCATTGCTTTTTCTCACAGATACTTTTAATTTGTTTATCACAGATACTTTTAATTTGTATTCAGTGTCTCCCATCTGGATAAATCCACTTATATAGTTGTCTTTTGTGTGTTTGCAAAAAAACATGTTTTCAATGAACAAGTAATTGGTTTTGCAAAATTTTAGTGTACAATCTTCAGCTTTGTTTCTATCACCAAACCTGTAGTTTCCAAATATTGCTCCTTCCTCTTTGTTTGCAATTTTTACATTCCAATCACCAATAATTATCAATGCATGTTGACTATATGCTTTATCAATTTCTGACTGAAGCCATTGGTAGAATTTTTCAATTACTTCATCACTTGCTTTTGTGTTCCCTGGATAAAGGTAAGTAATATGATATTGATTGGTTCCCTGTATATATAAATCCTATCACAGACAGTTTTGTGCATCCTTGTGGATTTTGCAATGTCCTTTTTGATAGTTAATGCCATGCCATTCCACATTTCATTCCTTTCCATGATGTTATTTCTGACATGGTAAATCTTAGGGTTTTCTGATTCAAAATAACCAATACCAATCTGTCTCAGCTCATTAAGTGATATCAATCTGTATGCATTCCAATTAATTTTTGACCATTTCCAATTTTCCAGATTCATTCTTTGCACATTCCAAATTCTAATCCTTAGCAGACGTCTGCCTCGCTCTTCCATTACTCTCAGCTGTGCCCTATCAGCAAATGAAGATCCTGAAGGCTTCATTTCCACAGGCTTTAGCCCGTTCGCATCACCATAGTTGACTCTACTCTGAGAAAACAGCTCCTCCTCAGTCACCTTTCTACTGCCCTTCAACTCTCAGAGCATCTTCTGACACAATCTCCGACAATGGGCTTCAGTATCTGACAATGTTTCACAGCTATTCTTAAGGTATTCATTGATTCCTGCCTCTGAAATGGAGAGCCAAGTCCTTTTCCATTGTCTTTCCTTAGGCTGGAAGTTTCACTGAAACCTGTTCACTTTGAGCTATACCAATGGCATAGCTTCTAGCACCACAGCAATAAGCACGCCACTACAGTATGATGAACTGACAAAAAATGTTGGAGGTTAGAGTGTAGATGAGTCTTAAACTTGGGTGAAGGGAAGATAATATTGTGTAAAAAGGGGAAAGGGGGAAAAAATTGCAGGGAAGTAGGAAAAGCCACTAGGAGATGTGTTCCATAAGTTGTTTAACGCATTGAATGTAATGATCTGAATGAAGTATGATCTGAAATGCAACCCCCCACCAATTTCACAATAAAAAGTTAAAAGAAGAAAAAGAAAATACTGGACAATGAAACATTGAAAAGCTGCCATTTTCTCCCCTGCTGTGGTTAAGTGAATTATACTATATTTATGGCTCTTCAATGTATGGTTTTGTAATTAACACCAAATAATTGGGTAGACCATGCAAATGGGCTATGTGAAACACTAACAGAGAGTATTGGTCACTTTTGCCATTTCTGGGTTTGTAAGCATAAGTTATTTTAGAAGCAGGGAGAGTCTTGTGACCATCAAGAAAGAATAGTCATCAGCAGACCACATGTGACATACTGTGGCACAAAGACTATGAAACAGAACAGAGATGCTGTGCCACTGAGACCATGAGATAGGAAGATATTGTGACATGAGGACTTGGCCCACAGAAACAGAGGTCAAGTGATCACAAGATTGAGAGGTTGAGACCAGAGAGAGACTGAGTGATGAGCGATGTCGACCAAAAACCTTAATACTTCCTGAGCTCTGACTTGTGATAACCTGTTCACTAATAAACTCCCATAATCATGAGAATTATCTGTGAGTTCGGTCAATTCATTTCCATGATCTATTGAATCCAACAGGTAAGTAGAGTGTGTAAGAAGGATAACTGATGTCAAAATAGGAGAAAAGGAGATTAAGGGTGAAGCACATCTCGTCTCCAGTATGTGGTAATTGACTGTGGGTAGATTTGGAGTCAGATTGTCTTTCTTGCAACTGAAGTCACAGGAGGTCAGATGTGATGGCCATGCTATTTCCTCACTCCTCAATTCATGTCCTAGGAATAATACCTTGGGCTTTTCTAAAGTAATCGCTCCAATTGAAATTTGCAAAATCTGTTAACTGATATTACAGCACCTTAGGTTATTGCAAAATTTCTGGGGTATGAAAGATACCTATAGGATGTCTCAAATGTCCACAGTTCTTTCTTTTAACCTCTGGCATTTTTCTTTTGTGTGTGTGTGTGGGTGGGCATCACTGCCTCTGGTGGTCATGGGCACTACCCAGCTGCTGCTGGATTTGAACCGCCAAGCCTGCGGGGTGCAGTTCCGCATTCAACCATTTACGCCACCGGGGCTCAGCCCTCTGGCATTTTTCAAAGAAAAATGAGCAAACAAGGTATTGCTCTCTGCTGTTCTACTACGAAGCCTAAATGTATAAGTTCCTTGATCTATTTTCCTCATTGTTACATATAAATTTATGCATATAGGCTTAGTAGTAGAACAACAGATGGGCATTGGGCCTCCACTCAAGTACTTCCACAATGCAAGAACACTTTGTTCTATTAAATTGGCATTCCATGCAGGACTGCGGCCCACTGGGATGGAGGTTCAATTCCAGCTCCACGGAGCAAAGGCTTGGCCTCCTACTCCCACCACCTGAGGGCAGTGATGCCAATATATATATATATATATATATATATATATATATATATAAATTGGCATTCCATGATGCTCACCTTCCCTACCTGATCACTGAAGACAAAAGTGTGCATAAGCAATGGTGGTGAAGAAAGCTGATGGTGCCACGCTATAAAAAGATGTAGCATCTGGGGTCTTAAAGGCTTGAGTAAACAAGCGGCCATCCAGCTCAGAAGCAACAAAGCCCACATGGATGAAGCACACTAGCATGTGTGGACCACGAGTTGTCAAAGCGATCAGTTATCAGGGTTTAAAAACTAAAAACCATAACATTGCGTGCTTGCTTTCCTGATATGATCACGGACAACAAATGTGTCCATAAGCAAATGTGGTGAAGAAAGCTGATGGTGCCCGTCTATGAAAAGATATAGCGTCTGGGGTCTTAAAGGCTTGAGTAAACAAGCAGCCATCCAGCACAGAAGCAACCAAGCCCACATGGAAGAAGCACACCAGCCTGCGTGACCACAGGGTGTTAAAGGGATCCAGTGTGAGGCATCAAAGAACTAAAATTATAACATTATACATAGGAGGGAGTACAGATTGGTGGTCCAAAGCCCATCAATAGGTGAAGCGACATCCTCTTACAGAGGGGTTGCAGGGAGGAGATGAGCCAGTTAAAGTACAGTGTAGTAATAATGAAATATGCATCTTTCCTCTAGTTCTCAAATGCTTCCTCACACCCACTATCATGCTCCCAGTTCTACCAGACAAGTCCAACTAGAATAGGGAATGTACACTGAAATCAGAAACATGGGGAATTTAGGACAGATATTCCCACAGGATGAGCGATGAGGGTGGTGGTCCTGAGAGGGTAGAGGGATGGTGGAGTAGAAAGGGGGAACTAATTTCAAAGATCTACATATAACCTCTCTGGGGCATGGCCAACAGGGAAGTGAGTGAAGGGACACAATGGACAGTGTACAATATGGAATAGCAATTTGTAAATTATTAAAGGTTCATGGTGAGGAGGGAGGAAGAAATATTGGGAGGTGGAACTGGGGGTCTAAATGGAGGGAGGATGTCTTGAGAGTGATGATGGAAACAATTGTGCAAATGAGATCTGCATACAATTGATGCTTGTATGGATCATGAGGGGAGGTGTATGAGTACCCAATAAAATGATTCATTTTTTAAAAAGGGGAGGAAGGAAAGGGGGAGTTTTTTTTTTACAGGAGCTTATACCAAGGGCTCAAGTGGAAAATGTTTGGACATGAATGTGGAAACATGTATAAATGTGCACTTCAGGTGTTAACAAAGATGTCTGCCCAGGTGATGGTCTTTATATTCAGATTTTGTCTTTATATGACTGCATGTACTAACTGGGATTAGTACTTACTTATCATAGGTCAATGTACATGAGACCAAGTCTTACAATCCTTGCTTCTTAGGACCCTCCTCATTGTATTTATTTCATGACAGCTTTCTTCATTCTTCTGGAAATTCATGGACCCTTTGCTTTTTTCATGTATGATGTCCTTGATGTCATTTCCCAACTCATCAGATCTTTGAGTATTATGTCATGTCTATATTTGTGATAGTCTAAATTTAGGTGAGATACAAGGTCATGCTTTGGATACCATGGCTTGTTTTAATTTTCTTCAGCTTTAAACTGAACTTGATGGTCTTTTCCACAGTTGACTCTTGGCCTTCTCTTGACTGGTGCAATTGAGCTTCTCTGTTATCTCGTTTCACAGATATAATCCACTTGATTCTTGTGTTTTTCCATCCAGTGAGGTGTATGGGTGTAGTTGATATTTATGTTGAAAAAAAATATTCCAATAGCCTCAAATAATTCTGTCATGATCCCTGCTGTTTTTTTTCTATTACTAAGACCATATTTTCCAATTTTTGTATTCAACTTTCATAGTCTAGTTAACAGTAATTATCAATTACTGCATGCTTAATCAATTTCAAACTGTAGAAGTTGGTAAGACTATTCCACTTCTTCATCTCTGGCATTAGTAGTTGGTGTGCAAACTTGAATATTAGTTTTCCTTGTAGATATCTGTGTATTATTTCCTCACCGGTAGCATTGTACTTCGGGATATATCTTGAAATGTTCTTTTGGTCATGAATACATAGTTCCTCTTTAATTTGTCATTTCTGGAATGATATGCCCTGTGATTATTTGATTGAATATGGCCTATACCAGTCCATTTTAGATAGATAATGTATAGGATATTAATTTTTATGTGTTCTCTTTCACTTGACAACTTCCATTTTTCTAGGTCCATATTGTTCACATTCTACATTTCAATTATCAATGAATGTTTCTATTACCTCCCAGCAAGTGAAGGGCCTAAAAGTTTTACTTTATACATGCCATGAGGCATACTCTATGTCAAAAGAGACACTTCTTTCTAGGTTGTCTTCTGAGTGCCTTCCAACTTGAGCAGCTTATCTTCTAGCATTTTATGTCCCACTGCTATCCATAAAGTTTTAGTTGACTAATATTTCCAGAAGGGAAGCACCAAGTCCTCCTTTGTAGTCCACTGTAGTCTGGAACAGTCACTCTCAATTACTCGCCAAGAGTGGTGGATTTGAAATATTGATGGCATAGCTTCCAACATAAACTGATAATGGTGAAATTCTGACAAAAGTTACCAAATAGAGAAATATGTTATTTTTAAATTGAATTAAGCACTGTGGTTATAAGGCTTTATTAACGCATGCTCATCAATTTTACACAACATCTTAAATTCATCTCATGTTATGTTTTGAAATCTCCTCCTTTTGCCTATTTCTCCCAGGCATTTATGTCCACACAGCGCTGTTAGTAGTATAATGAAGGGACTTAGCAAAAAGATATGTGACTTCTAATGTTCATTTCTTCATAGGCATGGGAAACATGCATGGGCAATGCTTCATATGCATGGGCAATGAATCAAGATGATTGCAGAGAATTCCTGATGTTAAATTATAGGGTTAATGAAAAAAATAAGCCTTTTCCTCGCATACTCTGGACATATTATCAGGAGAGACCCTCATGATTGATAAAGTAGAAGGGCAGCAAAGATGAGGAAGACTGTCAAGGAGGTGGACTGATACAATATCTGCAACACTGGGCTTAAACATGGCAATGATTGTGATGATACTGCAAGACTCATGGGCAGTGTTGTACATAGGTCAGATGAATTGGAACTGACTTAAGGAACCCCTCATGTTTTCTCACTTTATTTCACATTGTCTCTGATTTCCTCTTCTAATCCGCAATCATCCTGAGGGCCTATAAACATTCTGTCTGGAGATGTTATCGCCTGGTAACATCGAGGAACCTTGGTGTCCCTGTCATGTAAGCACTGGGCTGTTAACCTTAAAGTCAGTGGTTTAAACCAACCACCTACTCTGAGGGAAAAAGATGCCTATAAGGTTTTGCATGAAGGAGATGAGAGCATTTTCCCCTGAAATTGATGACTCTACTTAAAAAGGGGCTTTAAGGCTGAGCCCCGGTGGCGTAGTGGTTGTGCGCGGGACTGTAGCCCACTGGGATGGAGGTTCAATTCCAGCAGTGGAGCTGGGCCTCCTACTCCCATCACTGGAGAGCAGTGATGCCAAAAAAAAAAAATTTTTTTTTTTTAAAAAGGGGCTTTAATACAATCTCAAACCCACTTTCAGGCCAATTAAGAGCTATGCTACTGTTTGCTTGGAGCAATCATCTTTCTATACAAAATCCAGAGGATTAAGAATACAAGTTCAAGAAAGTGAGCAGACACATCCTAGGAAACATCCTGTTCTTTCAATGATAAATCTAACCAAATAACAGACAATTGAGCTGTGTTTTATCTGCCCAATTTACTACAATAAATCAAACAGCATATTCTTTTGGGAAATCTGATGCACAGGCTGTTGGTCTTTGAACTTCTCCTCACCCAGTTTGACTCCAAACCAGCATTTCAGACGCTTAAAAGGAAAGAATGTTTTTCATTTGACCTTTTTTTTTTCACCATTGATTCCATCTAATTTTTTCCCCAATGATTTTATTGGGAACTCTTAACAGCTCTTGTAACATTCCATACATCATTTGTATCAAGTATATTTGTACACATGTTGTCATCTTCATTTCCAAATATTTTCTACTTGAGCCCTTGGTATAAGCTCCTCTTTCCTCCTCCCCCTTTTTATATAAATCATTTTATTGGGGGCTCATAGAACTCCCATCACGATCAATACATATGTCAATTGTATGCAGACCACATTTTCCCACTTGTTGCCATCATCACTCACAAGATATCCTCCCTCCACTTAGGCTCCCAGCACCATCTCCCCATGTTTTCCCCCTCCCCCTCCTCCATGAATCATTAATAATTTACAAATTTTATTACTTTTTCATATCGTACTCTGTCTGATGTGTCCCTTCACTCACTTCCCCATTGTTCATACCTCAGAGAGGAAGCTATATGTGGATCCCTGAAATAGGTTACCCCTTTTCACTCCACCATCTCTCCACCCTCTCCCATAAGGTTTTACAAAGTCTCAGAAACTCTATGTAGGTTCATTATGACTGAAATTAAGTTGATGCTATTGAATTTGGGTTTATCGTAAGAGTACCTGAGATAAAATAAAAAATATATACAACTTTTCTTAAAAGTCTTCCTTCAAAGTATTATGTACTTAGGATATATGTGCTCAACATGTTGACATCAACTGGAGAGAAATAGGTTTGGTTTAGTTTTAGTTTATCCCAATTGTAACAACACCATTTTTACTGTATTTTCTTCAAAATGTTGTGAGAGACAGAAAAGGTATAGAGGGACTGGACCTCAATCTGGTGTGTCAATACTTGAAAGCAGTATACTGGCATGAAGCAGTGAACTTGTGGAGAGGTCTGCAGGGCTGGCCCCAAATCCCAGCTATGTGGAACCCCCCTCAAAAAAAAATGCACTACAGAGCACAGCACTAAAGATAAAGCTCAGGGAGAGGAATAGGTCTGCTCAGAACACATGGGTGCAAACTAAGAGGAATAGAGAAAAAAAGAAAGAGTAGAATACGCCCTGATCTACCAAGCCCCAAGGACTCTAAATTCCTGTTTGGAGCAGCCAATGCACAGAAAGGACCATAGGACTAGCCCCACCATGAGACATTGTGGTCTCTCATTGACCCCCAGTACTATGGGGTACAACTCTGGAGACAGTGTGGGAATTGTCCCAATCTGACCCCACCTCATCAGGTTGAAAGGTGAAAGGGCATGCAATAGAGCCGTAAGGGGAGCAAAGCAATGAACTCCCCAGAAATCCCCAAAAGACACTTCAGGGGAAGGGTGTGGCAACTCATCAGACTCCATTGGAAAATATTCATAAAAGTTAACAGATAGTGCTTGCCATGGTGGCACATATAGTAAAAAAAAATGTTAACAGATAGACCTCGATCTATTTATAGATTTTTACTTTTGTGTGTTTTTTTTTGTTTGTTTGTTTGTTTTTGCTTTCTCATGTCTATTTATATAAGATAGGCAGGATAGACAATCCCTAGGGGGAAAGCAATAGGATTGACATTTCTGGGGGAACATGGGAGAGTGCAAATGTGGGTGTACTAGCCCCCACAATCAAATGTGCCCAAAGGGTGGTTGTGTAATTGAGGGGTAAAATTAGCAGACAGGATAAAGCATGTAATTGCTTACCTCCTGGATGACTATGATCTCAGAAGCTAGGTCATGGAGAGAGAGAGAGAGAGAGAGAGAGAGAGAGGGAGAGAGAGAGAGAGAGAGAATGAGAATATATTTCTAGTCATGGCTTATATATACTTAGGTGACATGCAAACTCCTAATTTTATCATAACAGGAAAGGACTGTTCCATAGGCATGCATACAATAAGAGAGGGATGAGCTAGGGGTGTATATGTGACAAGAGGGTTGAGTCTAAAGTCAAGATGGCAGCCTAGCCTGGATCCTTCTTGAGTTGGCTTAACCTTGTCTCTGGGCTCCCTTTCAGGGGAGCACTACACTATCATTATCAGAAGTGAGTGGGCCCAACTTAGGGTGGAACAGACTATAGGGTCTGATCACCATAGATGGCTGATAATCCTCAGGGAGATAACATCTAAGTATATAGTCAATTAACCATGTGGTTTTGGCATATTACAGGGGAGGTGGGGGGAAGGAGGGCAGCCAACAAAGTCAGGGACAAAAGGACAACAAGTGATCTAAAATCTATGAAAAGGAGGGCATTGGATGTCTGGTGGGACTTGATCAAGTGCAATGTAGCCAAGAGGAATTACTGAAAGCAAAATGAAGGTGGCACATGATAATGGGACAATAGGAAAGTAACTAGGAGGCAAAGGAAATTTATAGAGATATAAATACAGGCATGTACATATGTAAACATATTTATATATAATGATAGGAACATAGATCTATGCACATATATGTTAAATATTAAAGTAGCAGATGGACATTGGTTTTCTACTTAAGTACTCCCTCAACACAAGAACACTTTGTTCTAAAAATCTGGCATTCTTTAATGCTCACCTTTCCAACATGATTGCTGAAGACAAAATGGGTGTATAAGCAAATGTGGTGAAGAAAACTGATGGTGCTTGCTTTTAAAAGATATAGCATCTGGGATCTGGGGTCTTGAAGATAAAGAAGCAGTCGTCTAACTGGGAAACAAAAAAGTCTACATGGAAAAAGCACACCAGTCTGTGTGATCATGAGGTGTTGATGGGACCAGGTATCAAGCATCAGAAGACTCAGAACAAACAATAATATTGATGCAAATGAGTGGGGGGGGTGTTGCAGGCTGAACAGAGACCCAAAGCCCATGTGTAGACAATTGGACATCCCCTTACACAAAGAAGGGATTAGCCAGCCAGGGTGTAGTATAGTACCGACAAAACATACAACACTCCTTTGGTTCTTTAATGCTTCCTCCCCACCACCATTATGACTCCAATTCTACCTTAAAAATTGGGCTAGACCAGAGCATGTAACTGGTACAAATAAGAGCTCTTGGCACACAGAATCCAGAACAGATAAACCGTTCAGGAACAGTACTGGGAGTAGCTATATGATGAAGGTAGGGGGGAATCTGATCACAATGATTGACATAGAACTGCCCCCACCAAGAGGGACAAACAACAGAAACATGGGTGAAGAGATACAGTAGTTGGTGTAAGATGTGAAATTAACAATGTATAAATTATCAAGGAGGGTGGGGGGGGGAAGAAAAATGAGGAGCTGATATCATGGACTCAAGTAGAAAGAAATGTTTTGAAAAGGATGATGGCAACATATGTACAAGTGTGCTTGGCACAATGGAGGTGTAGATTGTTAAAAGAGCTGTTAGGGTCTCCAATAAAATGATTAAATAAATTAAAAAATGTAATGAAAGAACATAGGTGTCTAAAAATGTCAAGACCTGCATATCTAAATTCAGTTTAGTATCATAAACAACATTTATAATTAAGATTCATAGCAATTTTTAAATTTAAAATATCCAGTTGTATATTTTGTAGCTCTTTTATAACAAAAGCAATTAGATGTGTGTGTATGTGTGTATGAGATGGTGTGTGTATGTGTGTATGAGATGAGATTAGTATTTTCTAATACTAATTTAGAAAATTATTTTATTGGGGGCTCATACAAATTTTATCATAATCCATACATACATCACTCATGAACCCTTGATAATTTATAAATTATTATTATTTTGTCATGTCTTACTTACACTGTCTGGCATCTCCCTTCACCCACTTTTCTATTGTCCAACCCCCAGGGAGGAGGTTATATGTAGATCTTTGTGATAGGTTCCCCCTTTCTACCCACCTTTCTGGTTTTGCCTCACCACTAATCCAGGGGGTTCATCTATCTTGGATTCCCTGTGTTTCTAGTTTCTATCTGTACCAGTGTACAGTACATCCTCTGATCTAGCTGAGTTTGTAAGATAGAATTGGGATCAATAGTGGGTGCGGGGGGGGGGGGGCGGGCGAATGTAAAGAATTAGAAGAAAGTTGTGTGTTTCATCATTGCTACACTGTTTCATCATTGCTAGGAGACTAGCTTGTCTCCTTCCTGGGACTAATCAGTAATTTTGTTTATTTGATAACATTTCTAGTCTTAGCCTCTGAATTAGACATTCATAAATATATCTAATTGATAGAGTTAGCAAATTAGATAGACTCTTTTCTTAGTAGAAGCCAGTGACCATTCCTTGAGTGTTATCAGGCTTAAGGCAGGCTTCCTTCAGGGATATGGGGCAGAACTCAGTCTCTTGTATGTAACCCAGCCCACCTATATGACTCCAAAGAAGAGTGATATCTGGGTTAGTAGACTTCACTGCAGGACTTTGTGGAAACTTGGAAGTACACTAATAGCTCCATTGATACTCACAGGTAGCGGAAGAATGAAATTGCTATATCTCCTCAAAGGACCAAAATGACGTTATTTTTCATTCTATCCATAGAAAGAAAGGGGTTGAAGACAATGATAACAATCATTATTCTCAATACACTTTTAATAAATCATGTGTTTTAGTTTAATAATACCTATATACAACAAGGGGAAATAAACCCAATGCACATTTCTACTTAGACATTGGTGACCCAGGTCATGTGCTATAAATTATTGTGGTCGTAGACTCTGTGCTTTCAAAGAACCATGACCTGGAACCATGACCTTTCATCGATCGCTCTAGAAGGACTCAATGTGGAAACTCCATTAAATTAAATGGACTAAAGTATCAACAGAGTCCACATGGAAGAAACATACCAGTCGGTGTGATTCAAGAATAACATAATAAAATCTAAATCCAAAGGTATCGGAGATTAAATTGTGAACACTCAATTTGTAGAAGGCTACGGAGGGCAAAAGGGAGCTCAAAATCCACTTGCCAGCTAACTGCATGGGAGCTATTAACACCAGCAACTCATATTCAGAAATGCATTTAGTAGGCTGACTTGTAGTATAGTTAGGGAAATCAAACCAAATATCCTCTGACTCACTGAAAGAATGAGTGCACTGATAAAACATCTCCGAGGTTATCTATGTTGAAATCTGATGTTTTCTGGAATAAGAATTCAATTAAATTCAGGGCTTCTCACACTGGAAATGGCAGATTTAAGAGAAATGGCATCACCTTCACTGTCAAAAAGGACATTTCAAGCTCTATCTTGAAGTTCTATACTGCTCAATACAACTGTTCACATTTGAAATTGTGTCCCTAATAGTGCAGAAATTAAAGAATTCTGTTTTTAATCTGAAATTGATCACATATGCAATCATGATGCATTGATTATTTGTTAGTCCAGATAGATGAGAGAAGCAAATTCATAAACATGTATTTGGATATAAGGGAAAGGTTTAAACCAAGAGGAATAGAACATTCTGAAAGCATCCCAACCCAGTCCAGTCCAAGATCATATGCTAGCCCATATGCCTGATCCCAGTCTATCAAGTCTCCTTTTGACTCATGAAGCACATGCAATGACACCAGGACCATCACAGGCCAGTGGGTGCAGAGTCCAGTGGTAGTAGAAGCAGTAGAAGCATCCCGGTGCTGGCAGGGATCTCTCCATGGCTTCTTGTTTCCAGAGCTAAGGTTCATCAGCAGTATCCAGTGGTGGCAAAACCGTCTCACTGTGACTTCCCAAGCATCTCAGCACTAGTAGGCATCTCCACATGGTTTCTCCAGCTCCAGAGGTTTGGTTCCATCAGAGTAAACCCATGTGGCTTCTCCAACAGTCTCCAGGACTCAGGATCTAAATCATGCTGCTGTGTTGTCTTGTCAGTAGACCGTCTCCAAGAGACTGAGTCAAATCTCTCACCTCCAATTAGGAAATAACACGAAACTTCCCAGAATTCTCAGGAGAAAGCCATGCCCAACACAGAGGTCTCATTGACTATCTTCAGATTGCCAGGCTAGACTCTACCCCTACACTCCCAGTACTGAAAATGACATAGATCAGTGACTGCCACATTATTAGAGATTGGAAAGTAAAAGTTGAAAAATATGGCTTTCACAAGAAAAAATATCACGGGCTCAAGTGGGGAGAGAATGCATTGAAAATGATTATGGCAGTGTGATTGACACACTGGATGAATGTGTGTGATAGAATTTTGTAAGACCGATGACTTTTTCATAGCAAATATCCCTTTTCAGCAACATAAACAGTGACTATATACATAGACTTCTCCAGATGGAATATCCAGCAATCAAATTAACTACATTGGTAAGGTTAGACAAGAAAGAAGCTCAATATCAGTAACTAAAATGAGACCAGAGACTGACTTTGGATTTTCTTAGATGTAATTTCAGGTTGAAACTGAAGCATATGAAAACAGTCCCACATGAGACCAAATATGGCCTTGAGTATATCCCACTTGAATTCTGAGATTGTCTCAAGGACAGATTTGATGCACTGGGCACCAATGAAAGGTGATCTGAGCAGCTGTGGGACAACATAAAAAAAATCATACAAGCAAAAAGCAAAATGTCATAAAAAGTGAAAGAAAAAATCAAAGGGCATATGAGTAGCATCTGGAGTCTTAAATGCTTGAAGGTAAACATGAGGCCATCCAGGTGAGAAGCAACAAAACCCACATGAAAGAAGCACACCAACCTGTATGATAATGAGATGTCAAATGGACTAGGTATCAGACATCTAAGACCCAGAACAAAACTATATCCAAAGTGAATGAGGGAGGGGGCATGGAGTGGATACCCAATGCCCATCTGTAGACAATTGGACTTCTCCTCACAGAGGCGTCACAGGGAAGAGATAAGCCAGTTAAGGGTGCAGTACTGCACTGATGAAACACAAATTTCCTCTAGTTCTTTGGTGCTTCCTTCACTCCACTATCATGACCTCAATTCTACATTACAAATTGGATTAAACCAAAGTAGTATGCCCATTGCTATAGATAAGAAAGAGCCTGCAACACAGAGAACCCAAGATAGAGAAACCCCTCAGGGTCAATGAGAGTAGAAATACCAGGAGGATTAGGTGAGGTTGTGGGGGAGAAGAGGGAATGGATTACAAGGATCAATTTATAATTCCCCTCCTTGACATATATGGTCATACTACCCTGAACACGCCCAATTTCATCTGATCTCGGAAGCTAAGCAGGGTTGGGCCTGGTTAGCACCTGGATGGGAGAATCCCCCTCCAGGGGAATGAATAACATAAAAGTGGGTGAGGGGAGACAGAGGACAATGTAAGATATGAATATAATCTATAACTTATCAAGGGTTAGTGAGGGAGGGAGGGCAGGAGCAGGAGGTGAAGAAATGGAGAGTTGATATCACGGGCTCAAGTGGGGAGAGAATGCATTGAAAATGATTATGGCAATATATGTACAGATGTGATTGACACACTGGATGAATGTATGAGATAAGAGATATAAGGGCCCACAATAAAAGTATTCAAAAACAACATACAAAAAAACAAAAAAATCCCAAAGTTAAATCAGAAGAGAATCTGAAATTCACTCTTAATCATAGAATTGATAAAGCAAATGGAAAAAATTATGAGGTCTAAGAGAACAGAAAATTTTCAAGGGCATCTTGAGGAAACAAAGTAAAATATTATGATGAAATGGGCAAAGACTGAAAATTAGAAAATCAATAAGGAAAACCATGCTCTGCATACCTTAAACTGAAAATAAAACTGAAGAAATTCAAGCCTCAAGTTGCAATATGAAAGATTTTAAGAACAAAATATTGAATGTTGCAGGAAGCATCCAGAGAAGGTGAAGAGAATATACAGTCACTGTACTAAAAAGAACTAGCTGACATTCAACCATTTTAAGAAGTAGCATATGAGCAAGAACCAATCATGTTGAAGGAAGAAGTTTAAGCTGCACTCCAAGCATTAACTAAAAACAATGCTATAGGAATTGATGGAATGCCAGTTGGAATGTTCCAGCAAGCTGATCAAGCAAGCACTGAAAGCATTCACTTGTCATTCCAGGAAATGTGGAAGACTACTACTTAGTCAACTGACTGGAAGAGATGCATATTTGTGCCCATTCTAAAGAAAGGTGATCCAACAGAATGCTTAAATTATAGAACAATATCATTAATATCACATGTAAGTATGAGTTTGCTGAAGATCATCCAACAATCATTGGAGCAATACATTGCCAGGGAGCTGCTGGAAATTCAATTCAGATTCAGAAGAAGACATAAAACAAGGGAAATCATTACTGGTATCAGATGGATCTTGGCTGAAAAAAGAGACTACCCAAAAGGTGCTTGAATGCATTTTATTGACTATATCAGGGCATTCAACTGTGTGGACCATGTGGTGGTCACGTAATCTGGTGTCAATTTGAGGATTAAGAGTGTCTGGGTTGAGTCTAGTCTGCCAATCTGGAGATAACAATGAGTCCTCTGAGTGGGGATGGCCTTTTTCTGAGAATTCTGGGAAATGTGGTAATTCCTTCTTGGAGATAGGAGACATTCACTCATTCCCTTGGAGACACTGGACTGACAAGGCTGATTTCCTGTGAGACATCTCTGAGGAGAAGCCACGTGGAGCTATCCTAGTGCCCTGAGCCGGACAAGCCACATGAATGCAACCAGACCTCTGAAGCTGGAGAAGCCACTTGGAGATCACTGCCGGCGCTGAGATATTTACAATGCCACTGGATCCAAAGGCACTCTATCCATCTAGCTTGTGATTATCTTGAATTTAGCATTATTGCATGTGTTTCATGAGTCTGAAGAAGACTCATTGGACATATGGGCTAATATTTGAATTTATGACCGTGTACTGGATTGGGACTTTTTTTAATGTACAATTGCTTTTGTACATAAAACTCTTATGCACATATTAGTGTTTATGTATTCATTTCTCTAGTCTACCTGGACTAACACGTTAAGAAACTATGAATAGTCTTGTGAAGAATGGGACTTGCGAAGAATTTAATTGTACTCAAGCGGAACTTGTACATGGAGGAAGAGGCAATTATGTGAACAAAACAAAGGGACTCTGTGTGGTTTATTACCAGGAAAGGTGTGCTTTAGGGCTGTATTAAGTTAGCATACTTACTCAGTTTTTATGCAAAGCAAATAATCAGAGTAAAGAAGAGTGCAGAATACAATAAGTCGTGAGCTTATTAACAACCTTTGAAAGGAGGATGATCTCACCTTGCTTGCTGATAGTGAGGAGAATTTGCTGATGATCAAGTTTTGTAGCCTTCAGTGTGGGGTACTATGCAATGTAAAGCCAACAAACTGAACCAGTAGGCAATCTTATGAGGGAAGAGATTGAAATTGTCAAGGATTTTTTTCTTACTTGGAACATACAACCTAGGGGTAGAGTCCAAGCTATCAATCAGGTTGCAACCTAATGGCATCTCTTCAGAAGTGTGGCATTTTGCATAAGATAGAGACTAAGCAGAGCCAACTTCTTTTTGGCCCCTATGGGTCAGCTGGGTCCTGTAGCTGGTTCCTCGATCTCCTGTTGTGTTGTCTGCCTATCTCAGAAGTGGTCAGTGAACTACTTACAGTGTATTCATTGTGCAGACCTCACTCTGATTCATTTACCTCTGCATCCACCATCTGATGCCTGGGTCCTGTCCACCCCCAACCCCCACTCCCATGCTCACTTTATTTCATCCTCCGCAGTTTTCACAGCTACACAATTCATGAAAAGCCTGTGCTGAACGTTTCTGTATCTACAACTGTGCGAGTCATTTCCTGACAAACACATTTCTCTAGACAAACACAAACACTGGCTTTGCGTCTTTTTTTAAAAAAAATCATTTTATTGTGGACTCATACAGCTCATCACAATCCATACTTTCATCCACTGTATGTCAAGCACATTTGTACCTTTGTCTCCCTTATCTTTCTCAAAGCATTTGCTTTCTACTTAAGCCCTTACTCATTTTTCTCCTCCTTCCTTGTTCACCCAGCTCATGAACCGTTGGTAATTATTATTATTATTTTGTCATATCTTACAGTGTCCAATGTCTCCCTTCACCTACTTCCCTGTTGTCCATACCCCAGAGAGGAGGCGATATGTAGAATCTTATCATCAGTTTCCCCCTTTTACACCATCTTCCCTCCATCCTCCGGTATTGCCACTCTCAGCTCTGGTACCGAACGGCTCAGCTTGCCCTGGTTTCTCTGTGGTTCCAGTTCCTATCTGTACCAGTGTGCATCCTCTAATATAGCCGGATTTGTAAGGTAGAATTGGAACCATGATAGTGGGGTGGGGTGGGACTGGTGCTGGAAGCATTTGAGAACTGGAGGAAAGTTGTATGTTTCATTGTTGCTAGACTTTACTTCTTCAGAGAATCCAACCCAGCACCTGGTGATTGGGAGTTATCATGTAGATTTTGCCTCAAAGGGATGCTATATGACAGAGTATAACTATCCATCAGGTTTCCTCTGCTGGACACATTGTTTTTTCCTATCAGTATGTGCTAATATGTATTTTCCCCCTATCTCTGTGCCTCTACCCACGTGTCTCTATATGTCATGAATATTAATTCATTCTCCCTGCCTCTGCTCCCCCTGGACTCCTCCTCACATTCAAAGTCTGTTTCTTTTGGTGTGTATAACATTCTTCTTGATTTAAAAAATGGTGGCCTCATAAATTATGTGCCTTTATGAGAGGGACTGAATTTGCTAAGGATAGCGCCTTCCAAATGGGTTCATGTCATGAGGCATTCAACAGCTGTAGCATTGCTCTTCATGGACACTTGCTACTCCATTGTCTGTATGTACCAAAGTTTATCCATTCCTCCAAAGATGGGCATTGTGGTTCTTACCACTGTGGACAGAGCTGTGATGAACAGGAGTGTGCAAAAATATTTATCCATTTTATGTGCTTTATTTCTTTGAGGTATATAACTAGCAAAGAACTTCCTGAGACAGACGGTATTTTTAAAAATAATTTTATTGATAGAAAATGCACACTGTGTTAGTACGGGTAGACTAGAGAAGCAAACTGATAAGCACACATATGAATATAAGGGAAAGATTTATATACAAGAGGAATGGGACATTGGGAAAGCATCCCAACTCAGTCCAGTCTAGAATCATAAGTCCACTATTAGCCCATCTGTCCGATGCCAGTCTATAATGTCTCCTTCCGGCTCACGAAGCACGTGCAATAGAGGCATCCTGGAACTGGAAGGGGTTTTTCCATGGCTCCTCATTTCCAGGGTTCAGGGTCCGTCCATTGGTGGTGGGAGCATCTCAGCGTTGACAGCGGACTATCTGTGGCTTCTCCAGCCCTGGAGGTCTGGTTCCATCAGGGCAGGCCCATGCAGCTTCTCCTCCGGCTCCTCCATTCTCCAGGAATCAAGATTGAACAGCATGCTGTCATTTCGGCTTCTCAGGAGTTTGTCATCTCAGTCAAGTCTCTTGTCTCCAATTGGGAAATACTGCGAGACTTCCCAGAATTCTCAGGAGAAAGTCATGCCCACACAGAGGCCTCACTGGTGACTCATTGGCTATCTCCAGATTAACAAGCTAGACTCCACCCCTCCAATCATGAAATTGACATCACAAATACATGACCACCATACATTTACATAGTTAAATTGCTTTTAAAAAGAGTTGTGTATACAGCATCATAATCAGTACTAGTGCTCCCTTTTCTCTCCCACATTTCTCATTTGTTCCCCAACTCCCCTCACCCTTCACACCTCCATCCCTGTTTAATCCATGGCTTCAATTTTTGTCTCTGTGCATCCACTCTTTTGTGTTTCATAAACTGGAGAATCTAACAGAAACAATAAACAACAAAATCAATATGAAACGGAAAGTGGAAAATAATATTAATATCAAGATACAATATAAACAAAAGAGAAAAGACATATATGTATATAATATATATTTGTGGCAGTCATGTGCTTATGTCAATTTCTTGATTGAAATGTAGGGGTGGAGTCTAGCCTGTAATCTGGAGATAGCCATCGAGTAGCCAATGTTGGCCTCTGTATGGACTTGGCTTTTTCCTCATAATGTTTGGGAAATCTCGCGATATTTCCCTCACGGAGATGAGAAGCGATCTCCCCAGTTGTTGGGAGTTAGTCTCAGAGGCAACAAATTATGGAGAAGACAAGATGGCAGTGTCTGAGTTGCTGGGCGAGCTGGAGGAGAAGCCACACGGCCTTACCCTGTTAGAAACAAACCTCTGAAGCTGGAGAAGCCACATGGAGACACCTGCCAGCTGAGTTGCTTCTACCACCACTGAATGCTGTTGATGGACCCTGAGCCCTGGAAGTGAGGAGGCATGGGGAGACCTCTGCTGGCGACGGGACTCTGCACCCACTGACCTGTGACTTCGTGAGTTGGAAAGAGATTTTATAGACTGATATCGTGCATATGGGTTAATATTGGACTTATGACTTTGAACTGGATTGGGCTGGGATGCTTTCTCAATGTCCCATTCCTCTTGTATATAAATCGTACCCTTATATCCATATGCGAGTCGATGTATTTGTTTCTCTAGTTTACCCAGACTAACACAATATTAAAGCCATAGAGGAAGTTTATGTCCTGGAACAAGTGAGAAATATTTAACCTTGAACAATTTCAGAGGGAGGTCATCTGACCAGGTGTCATACTGTCGTTCCATCCACCATAATCAAGTTTACAATAATCCCTGTCTGGTAGCAATCTTGACTGTGGCCAGAGGGGATCCACCAAAGCCTTAATCTGACTAGATACTCTGCAGATGGGTTTTTGGTTCCCACTGTCCTGCACAGCATTCTGAAAACTGGGTGTCTCTGATACTTTCCCCACCATCATATTTGGGCTTTCTATTGTCAGTTTTGGATCACACAGGCTGGTGTGCTTCTTCCATGTGGGCTAAGTTGATGTCTCACTTAGATAGCTGCTTGTTTGAATACACTTGTATTCAATTGTGTTCAAATGCACTTGTATTTGAGACCCCAGACACTCTCCCAGTAGATACCCCAAGGGCACTATCTGCTTTCTTCACCTCACTTTGCTGTAGTACCCTTACCAGATGGTATTTCTGTTCAAATTTGTTTAAGGAAGTGCTGTACTGCTTTCTTTCATGGTTGCATAATCTGGCAATCCATAAGCAATGTACGAGGGTTCCAATCTCTCTGTTTACTCTCCAGCATTTGTTATTTTCTAATTTCTTTGTTTTGTTAGCTTATTTATTTTGTTCTTTAAATTTGTGCTATCAGTGTTGGTGTGAGGTGGTATCACCTTGTTGTTATCATTTGCATATCTCTGTATGATTGTTGGTGGCCTGGATGTCATCTTTGAAGAATTTTCTGTTATCTTCTGCCCAGTTTTAAATGGGGTGATTCATATTTGTCTTATGAGGCAGTGTAACTTTCTATAGCTTTTAAAGATATAGCCTTTTATCCAATATATCGTTGTCAAAGATTTCTTACAAACCTGCTTGAAGTGAATAAGTTAGTAAGCATTGATATTTCCATACTATATTAGTGTCCTGTCATTTCTATAACAGGCAACCACAAACTTGGTGATTTAAATGAGTAGAAATTTATTTTCACATAGTTCTGAAAGCTGTCACTATCAGTGAGCCAAAGTCAGTGTCACTGGACCAAAATTCCCAATCTTGGCAAGGGCTTGCTGCCTCTAGAGGCTCTAGAAGAAAATCCATGACCTCTGCTAACCACCCATGGCTGCTGTATTTCTTGACTTTTGGTTCTCTCCAAGTTTCAAACTTCCAAGTTAATATCTTCAAATCTCTAGGTCAAGTCCACCTCTCTCTCCCTTATTATTGTTCGGTGCCATAAAGTTGACTCTGACTCATGGCAATGCTATGTAAGCAGAATAATAATTATAATAATAATAAATCCCATGACACTCTCAACAGTCATTGCTCTGAGTCCATTGTTGTACTCACGGTGTTAGCCTATCTCATAAAACTTCTCGATCTTTTTCACAGATTCCCCACCTTGCCTGCTAACTTGGCCTTGCTTCCAAGTCATTCATACTCAGTATTGGTCTTCCAATTGTCCAATGGTCTTCATTGGTGTTCATTGTCCAATGGTTGCATACATATGATGTGATGGAAATTACCATGACTTAGCTCAGGTACTGCTTACTCAACGAGGTGACATCTTTGTTTTATAAAAATTTAGAGGATTTTTGACTCTAACTTTCCAAAGTTTGTAACAATCCATTAGCATATTTAGGTTCCACCCAGATGATCCAGGATAATTTCAAGAATCTTAATTTAAGGGCATCCGAAAGAATGCTATTTCCATATAAGGTTACATTTATAGGTTCCCGGGATTGGGACCTGATATTTTTAGTAGCCACTACACAGCCTACTATAATCTTCATTTAGTATTTGTCACTTTCAAATATTATGCAAAATTATAAGCCAAAGGATATGGTATGTCTTCCTGATTTATTTCTATTTTTGGAGTGAGAAAAATTCAAAATACATTTCTTTACGATCAAATGAGTCCTACATATATCAGATACCTTTCCTTTTCTGTAATATCATGCAGCTGGAGATTTGGTAACTTGCAGCCATAGCTCATGAATAAATGGAAGCTATGCTTAATCATTTCATTGATATTCAAAGTTGCCAGGTAACAACTCTATTTGCAGTTCCACTTTTTCCAATAGAAAAGATTTGCTTAAAATAGCTTATTTCCCAAAGGTGGATAATTTCCATCATGTTTTTCTGGCATTATGTAGTTTATTGATGTATAAATATATTTGTGGCTTCACATAGGGTCTGTGATAGATAGTTCTCTCTCTTCCAGTTTTCTAGAGTGCATCTCACATTTTGCATCGATAGGAGATACAAAGACTATGATGAGAGGGGCCATTTTAAGTAGTTTCTGTATCACAACACTCTATCTAGAGTTACCATTACACCAGTTCATGTAAAATGTAGAAATCTGGCGGTCACATGGATCTATTTATTATGCCCATTCTTTAGTCTCAATATCATCATCAGTCAGAACAGGGCCAGCGATCACTTATGAAACATTAAACTTGGGGAAATTAAAACATGTCCATAAAAGCTAAACTGCAGCCTTGAGTATTTTCTACCTGAATTAAGAGACCATGTCAAGAGTAGATTTGAAAAAAAAGAAAAAGAAAAAGAGTACATTTGATGCCTTGAAGACTAAATGACAGATGAGGTGTCAGATGACATGAAGGCCACATACGTGAAGAAAGTAAAGGTCATTAAAAGGGCAAGGACGAAAGAAAGAAACCAACACGATTGTCAGAAAAAACTATGAACTTACTCTTGAAAATAGAGTAGCCAAAGTGAATGGAAGCCTCCTCTACACAAGAACAGTTTGTTCTAATAATCTGGCATTCAGTGATGCTCACCTTTCTGACACAATCACCAAAGGCAAAACAAGTGCACAAGCCTATTTGCTAATGGTGAAGAAAGCTGATGGTGCCCTACTATTACAAGATATAGAGTCTGGAATCGTAAAAATTTAAAGTTAAGCAAGCGGTCATATATCAGGGAAGCAACAAAGCCCACATGGAAGAAGCACATCAGCCTGTGTGATCACCAGGTGTTGGATGGGCACAGGTATCAGAAGATCAAAAACAAACAATTATATTGATGTGAAGGGGAGGGATCATAGTGGAGACCCAAAGTTCCTCTGTAGACAATTGGACCTCCCATCACTGAAGGAACGATTTGACTAGGGTGCAGTATAGCACCGATGAAACATATAATATTCCTCTAGTCCTTTAATGCATCCTGCTCCCACTATCATAGCCTCACAAATCCTGCTAGACTGCCATATGTACATCAGTACAGAAAAAAGCGTTGGACACATGAAATCCAGGACAAATAAATCCCTCAGGAACAGTAATGGGAATGGTGATGCCAGGAAGTGGCGGGAGGTGGGGAGTGGGAGGTGAGGGAAGGGGGAGAAAGGGGAACCAATAGCAAAGATGGATGATGTATAATCAACCCAAACGGGTGTGAGGGGGGAATAATAACCAAAATGTGAGTGAAGGAAGATAGCGGATGGTGTAAGACATGAACAAATAATAACAGTACATAATTTATCAAGGGTTCATGAGAGTGGAAGGGTAGGAAATGGAAGAAAAAAGGGGAGCTGATAATAAGAGCTCAAGTTGAAAGATAATGTTCTGAAATTGACAATGGCAATATATGTACAAGTTTGCTCGCTATAATTGATTTATATTATCTGCAAGAGCTCTCAAATTGATTTTCTAAATTAATGGAAGAAATGAAGAAGTAAATGAGCTGGAAATAAGATATAAAAGGGTAGCACAGGAAACGACTTTTTTATAGTGTTGAAAACAAGAATGGTACCTAGTCCTTTGAAGACTTTTATTCACATCACCCAAGCCATGGAATTGCAATGGCTTCATATGAATGTGAGAGCTGGATCTGGAATAAGGGAGACTGAGGAAGAATTGATACATTTGAATCATGCTGAAGAAGAATATTGAAAATACCTTAGTCTACCAAAATTACAAACTTATCTGTCTTGGAAGAAGTACAGCTAGGATCATCCTTAGAGGCAAAGATAGCGAGATGTCCTCTGATGTATTCTGAACATGTTGCCAGGGGAGATCAGTCCCTGGAGCAGGACATCATGTTTGGTAAAGTCATGGGGCAGCAAAAGAAAAGGACACCTCTGACAACAATGGACTGAAACAATGACTCAAACGAGAACAATGGTGAAGATGCCACACATGGTGTTTCGTTTTGTTGTAGATAGAGTCACTATCATTGGCTGGGAATAAATCGGTGACACTTAGCAAAAGCAACAATGTCATCCAATTTTAAAGTGAGGGCATTGATTGGGAGGAAATGGATCTTTGAAACTTGAGAACATAAGACCAGAAATCAGGAAGAGGAAGGACATTGGTCCCCAAATCTCACTGAATCTCTAAGTGCCAATTCTCCCATCTGAAGCTATTAATCTTTCTTTTCGAGCTAATACATGTAATGCAGTAAGACTTGCCCCGGTGGCCTAGCATTTATGCATTCGAATGAAGACTGCAGTTAGAAATCCCCAGCTGCTCTGCGGGAGAACAACAAGCTTTCTGCTGCTTATTGTCGCAAACAGTTCATCTTGGAATCTCACAGGGGCAGTTCTCCTTGTCATGCAGGGTCACTGTGAATCATCATGCCCGAGATGGGAGTGGATGGAAGACTCGCAGGGCAGCAAGCAGATGAAGATCCTGTGGGTGGACACAGTGGCTGCATCGATGGGCTCCAGCGTGACAACACCTGGGGAGAGGGCGCAGGCCCAGGCAGAGGGGCTCAGCAGTCAGCACTGGCTAGAGGGCAAGAAACAGCAACGAAGAGCAGCAACACATTTTCACTCATTTTAAAATACTTTAGGCTTGAATCTACCATTTCTTCTCTGAAGATAGACTCAGATCTCCCAAAACAGGGTCCAATGTATTTATCAAAAAATTGCACATCTAAGTAGATAGGTACAGTTCAGTCCTGTGTTGTTGACAGTCAGCTTTTAACATCTTTCACAGCATTAGAAAACACGTAAGAAAATCCAGAATAACATACACAGAATGAAAAAAAAAAAAAAAGGTAGCACAGGAAGAAAAATAAAATTTAATAATGAAGTATATGCAAACTGGGAGTTATGAAACCAAAAAGGAAGACTGTGCTCAGGAGGTCTGGCACAGCAGTCATGTCTGCATTACAATAATTAACCACTTAAATCAGGCAAGCAGCATGGACACAAGGGCAAGCCTCAGTGGATTAGGAAAATAGGAGAAATAGAAGCAGGAATAGGAAAGAGGTGGGATAAGTGAGGATACATGGAAGGGATAGCACTCAGTGAGACGAAAAATCTGTGTGAATTTTTGAATACACATCCAGTGATCTGTTTTGTAAACCTTCACCTACTTCACAATAAAAAAAAAAAACCTAAAAAAAAGATAATGAAAATTTCTCACAAAACTTAGAAGCCCCTTTGTATTAATTTCATTGCTTATAATTGCTGTGCAATTGTGATACTGTAGATGGAAAAGTAATTTTTATCAGCTACTCTAAAATATTTTTCCACTCAGCACAAATATAATCATAGTCATTTAGAATTGAATAATTGGGCAGTGTTCATGTATTTAAAAATCTCTGGTGGATTTCAAAATAGATATCTCAGAATATTTTTGTGATATTTGGAGATATTTTTGGTCTCTTTTGGATGTACTTAGAGGGGATTCTTATTTTTCTCATTTGAAATGTTGGTAAACCAGTTTCCAAAGCTGAAAGTGTTATCTGACAGATAATAAAAAGAATTTTGTGTATATGTACTTATTTATTACATTTTAATATCATTTATTAAAACTAGGATCTATATTAGGCAGATGTATAAAATCTAGAAAAATACTTCAAAGACTATAGCATCAATACATTACATTTACATTCTAATGTTTTCAGTTCTTCCTTAATTGATGTGATCCTGTAAATTGCTTCATTCTATAATTTCAAGATTAAAAGATCCACTAGAAAAATATTGGTGCTTTAACAGAAAGTAGGATATTAAGAACAGGAGTTGTGTTTGGCAGGAAATATTGACTACTGTGTTAAGTATGTTTACAAGAGCATTGGTAGGTCTCAGGCCATTGTGTCTACTCACTAGTTTGGGAAATGTGCAATTGAAATTCTAGAAAATGATTCCAGATCTTGCATTCTAAATTTATCAAAAAAAAAAACTTGACTGGAATTGATGCCTAAAGTTATGGGGAAAATTGAAACCAGTGAAGAAGAGTTTTTAGAGTTAGATTTCTTGAGGAATTCCTAAACGTATGGAGAAAGAAATGTAATAAATAGGCGATAAGAAGATATTTAAAAGGCAGAGGGAGAAACAGAAAAATCTCATGTATATCAAAGTAGGAGTAGACTGAGAAGGTGTAAGTCCTCCATAGAAGGTTTAGTTCAAGGACTAAAAGTAGTTAGAACTATAGGGACTAGAAATTGGTCAATTGTAACTTAAGGGGCAGACATACAAAAATAGTGATTCCTCTAGGAAAACTACACAAATGTACAGTTGAAGTCTTGTGTTTTTTTGTAAGAGCTTCATTTACTTTACATTGAGTAACATTAATGAAAATAATAGGAAGGCTTGGTTTTCCTTATTGCCCAAATGGAAGTCTCATACTCAAATAACTTTCTGTTAAAAACGTTCTTTTTTTTATCACCCCCACCCCCACCCCAGAAGAATGTAACACAGAGGATGACACTGAAGATATTGCCCAGGGAGAGTGGTGGGTCTGTCAAGGCCACATAGGCATAAACTCGGAGGGAAAGAAAGAGAATGGACCTCATCATGGCCCCTGAGTCCTGGGGACCACATCCCTGTTTAGAGCAGCCAATGCCTAGAGAGGACTGTAGGGTCAGCCCCACCACGAGAAACGGCATTCCCTCACTGACCCTTAGCACTGGAGACACTGTGCATAAAGTGTGCCCAGTTCGCAGCATGCCCAGTGGGGTGAAATATGAAGGGAGCAAAGTCTCTGAGGAATCCTGACACTTGACTTTTGACTTGAGGGACAAGGCTTGGTACCTCATCAGATCTGATTGGAAAACAACCAGCAGACAGACCTGGAACTATCTAATGCTATGACTATCTATATAAGGTAGGCAGGACAAACAATTCCAAGAAGAAAACAATGGGACTGGTGTCATGAGTTGCACAGTCAATAATTACTTAATGCTCTTTGACATTTTCAAATGCTTGGCTTATTTGCTTTAAACACACATCAACAATCTAACAATCTTAAAAATAACTTAAGTCATTAGATATGAGGGTAACACAAGATTAATTCAGCATCATATCAGTTATTGGCCTGTAGTCCTGTTAGGCATTGCTGTCAACGGTGTACTCACCCAGGTAGAGTTAGAGCTAATGAGAGAGGATCTGATGTCTCCTCCTTGGTTCCTAGCTCTCTGAGTTCGGTCTTTCTACCTTGGCCTTTTATAGGTGGTCTTGCTGGCTCTTTGATGTCATTCAAGGTTTTATCAGGGTTTCCCAGCTTCTAGGTGCCACCCTGGTAGGTGGTTTACTTCTTTTCAGTGAGTCTACAGTGAGTCTACAGTGATTCAGCATTTCTTACAGGACTTTTAGTCGCTTTCAAACTGGAGTCACTTATGTTCATAGGTGGTATGTAATTCCCTATCTTGCAGTGAAGTTCTGCATCATGTGAGGTAGTTCCATGTCTTGCAAGATAGTTCCACAACTTCTAAAGTAGTTTTAACACACTCTCATCAGACCTGTAGTCTTGGGGTGAATATGGGAAAGGATGGGGCAGGGAGCGGGGAGGACAAGAAGACAACAAATTCAGGGATAAGGGAACAATAAGAGAACTAAAGTTGATGATGAGGGGGTATAATGTCTGCTGGATTTTAATAAAGTGTAATGTATCCAAGAGGAATTACTGAAAGTCAAATGGATGGTGAATATGAAAGTGGTACAGAAAAAAAGGTGAAAGGAAATAAAGGAAAGAAGTAGGAAGCAAAAGCTATTTATAGAGGTATAACTATAGACATGCAAATATATTACTGTAGTATGAAAGAGATAGAGGCCACTGTACATATGTTAAATATTAAGACATCAGAAGGACTTTGGGCCTCTACTCATAGCCCCACTAAGCACAAGAGCACTGTGTTCTAATAGCATGGCATTTTGATGCTCACTACCCTGACACAATTTCTGAAGATAAAATGGGTGCATAAGCAATTATGGTGAGGAAAGTGATGGTGCCCAGCTATCAAAAGACATAACATCTGGGTTCTTAATGGCTTGAGGTTAAACAAGCAGCCATCTAACAGGGAAGCAAGTAAACCCACATGGAAGAAGCACACTAGCCTGTGTGATAATCAGGTGTCAACAGGATCAGGTATCGAAAGATTGAAAACAATGATATCGATGTGAAAGAGGGGGTTGGAGTGGAGACCCAAAACCCATCTCTAGACAATTGGACATCCCCTTCAAAGAAGGGTTTCAAGGAAGGAATGATTCAACCAGGGTGCACTATCTAGTTCCTGAATGCTCCCCACTCTCCCACTGCCACGACCCAGTTCTATTTTATAAATCCGGCTAGCCTGGGGTTCACACACACTGGTACAGATAAGAGCTTTAAGAACATGGAACTCAGGACAGATAAAACCCTCAGACAAAGTAGTGGGGGTAGCAATATCATGAGGATAGGGGTGGTGGTGGGGACAGAGTGGTTATGGGAAGAGGGAGAACCCATCACAAGGGCAGATATATAACCCACCACGAGGGGGGCCAAATTACAGAAATTTGGATGAAGGGACACAACGGGCATAGTGCAAGACACGAAATAGCAACAACAATATATAATTGATCAAGAATTCATGAGGGTGGGAGGGGAAAGAGAGGAGCTGACACCAAGCACGAAGCAGAAAGAAAATGTTTTGAAAATGTTGATAGCAACATATGTACAAATGTGCTTAACACATTTGAGGATGTATTGTTCTAACATTTGTAAGAACCCGTGAATAAAGTGATTAATAAAAAAATTTTTAGACCTTCATTCACTTTAGGAGAAACAGTAGTGTTCTTCAAACAAAATGTTGCTGCTGTTAGTTGAGATTGAGTTGTTTCTACTCAGAGTGCACAACAGAATTAAATATTGCCCGATCTTGCATTGTTATGTTTGAAACCATTGCTGCCATGTCAAATATATCACTCTGTATGACTAAAGCAGTAGTGGAGATTTTAGACAAGGAAGGTAGTTGAGAAATGGAACAATTTTTGGGTTTTGTTAGTTTTATTGAATGGATTTCAACTCCTGGTGCCCAGGCCTGTGTCACCCTCATGATTGATTGTTGGTATGTTTGAGCCCATTGTTGAGTTCCTTCTAACCCGAGAGGCTCATCTTTCAGTGTTCTGTTGGGAACCACTGGTTTATGGAAGTTTATATGGGGTGTTTGTGTGCAAAACCTGAATTTATTTCAGAAGGGTCATCATAGAATGTAGAACCTAGATTTCTTCAACGCTTAACATTTCCAAAATGCTATACCACACTATCATTCTTGATATTGACAACGACCCCCACCCCTTAGTATTCTACCTAATAACCTCAATTCACTGCACGGTCTCACAGAACCCAGGAACCATCGAGAAAATGGTTCATATGATTGTTAAGGCTGGCAAGTCCCAAACCATAGTTTGGAATAAGAATTCTACACACTCACACCAAATTGAGCTGTGGAATTCACAAGGCTGTGGAAGGTGGTGAATCAGTAAAACAATAGGTCATCTGCTCAAATCTCAAGAACTGGGACTTCAGCTGAGGCAAGTCAGATGCAGGATCCAGAGTAATAAAGTGAATTTTGCTCAAGTGGTTCAGCATAGCTATAGAGATGCAAAGTGCATGAAAGATAAAGAAAGTCTTACCAGTTAAGCCTAGTAAAGGGCCACACCAGGATTTATGTCACCAATATAGCTCTTTGAATCCTTTTCCCAGCAACTTTTTAGCTCGCAGCTGGTGTTTGATTAGTACATGTCACTAGGTGACTCAACATTAGTCTTCTGTTCATGCTCAGTTGGGATTGGAGTGGAGGGTCACAATGATGGTGTCCTGCCTACCTTGGGGACATTGATGGAAATGTAGTTTTTGCTTTCTGACATCAGAATATTAGTTAGAAGAGAGGCTGACAACATTAAACATGTTTGGAAGCCAGTCTAGCCTTGGACAATTGTTTAATTCCAGCCTTTTATTTTTCTTCAAAAAAAAAATATATAACAACTTAAAACAGGAAGTCAGATCTTGTTTTAACGCAGATATCAAAGACGATGGCTAATTTGTAGACCATGTCTTCAGAAAAATTAAAGGTGATGACTTACATGCATCCTCTATTAAAGTGACAATTCTGCTTTAATCCTGTCTTTTTAGCAAGACAGATAACTCACATTTAAAAGTGGGATTATAATGACAGATGTAGAAGGTAGAATTTATAATACATCATAAAACTGAGTACTAAAAAAACTGAGTACTATTCCACTATTTTCAATTTTTCTTTTTTTTATATACTTGCATATTTAGGCCTTTCAGTGTTAACTTAAATTTTTGCTAATCCAAGTGAAATTTGAACAGAACTTTTTAGCCAGTGAAAGGCAGTATACATTTAGCTGCTAGTGTTTCTGATTGGAGCAAACAAAAAATATAATGTACTTTTTAAAAAGAAAAGGAACGACAAGACAGACTCTTGTTTACTTCTGAACCTGACCAGTTATTTTAATTGCACTTTCCCCACCTTGATTTCCTCCTCTATAAGTTGGAGATTATATTATACCAAATGTTGGGAGTTTTTGTGCAAGGTATATCTGGGCTGTGAATATCATGATTTAGTAATATTTAATAATTATTAACTTAATTTAATAATATTTAATAATTATCCTGCTTTAATTTCTAAGTCTTTAATTTTAAAGTCTAAGCACTCAGATGATATAGTAGATTTTAGAGATTTGTCCCTGGCCCCATAAATCATTATCAATTACACCCCCCCCCCCAATCTGTGGGTTCTCTTTCTACTCTTTGGTGAAATATGTTGATGTACATCAGTGTATTAGTTTTAGGAAGTTCCAAACATCTATTTTGTCTTATTCTGTGTGTGCATTTTTCATTATAGTTGATAAGGTGGTAATGCCATGCACTAGGTCCCTTAAGTTTGTCTCTATTTTCCCATTGATGCTCTTTAAAGTACTAGGCCTTAACTTTTTAAAAATCCTTTTATTGGAGGCACATACAACTCTTATCACAATCCGTACATAAGTCCATTGTGTGTCAAGCACATTTGTACATCCATTGCCCATTATTTTGCCATATCTGATACTATTCAATGTCTCCCTTTACCCATTTCTGCATTGTCCGTACCCCAGGGAAGAGGTTATATGTAGATCCTTATAATCAGTTCCCCCTTTCTACCTGACCTTCCCTCCCCCCTCCCAGTATTGCCACTCTCACCACTGGCCCTGAAGGGATCATCTGTCCTGGATTCCCTATGTATCCAGCACCTATCTGTACTGGTGTACATTCTCCAGAATTGGGATCATGATAGTGTGTGGGGGGTGGGGTGGGGTGGAGGGGAAGCATTCAAGAAGTAGAGGAAAGTTGGATGCTTTATCATTGCTACACTGCACACTAACTGGTTTGTCTCCTCCCTGCAACCCCTCTGTAAAGGAAAGTCCATTACCTACAGATGGACTATGAGTCCCCAACCAGTACTCCTCCTCATTTACAATAATATAATTTTTAGTTATTGGATGCCTGATACCTGATACACCTCGTGGTATGTTTGAGCCCATTGTTGAGACATGCTTTGAATTCCTTCTAACCTGAGAGGTTATAATGATAGGTTTCACATTTTGATCTGTACATTTGGAGCTTGTCATGGAGCTCCTCAAACAATTCAGAATCTGTATTTATCAGTCCCTCTAATTGCTTTATACCCAAAAGAAAAAAAGGAACAAAGCATGAACCAAGATAAGCATGCCAATGTTCATCACATATTATTTACGATATCTCGATGACGGAAACAACCTAAATGTGCAACAGTGGAAGAGCAGATAAATAAACGTGGGTACATACACACACTGGAATATTATGGAATTTCTAAATATTATGGAGTCGCTAAATAATGTTAATGAATCTGAAACTCCTTGTGCATAGATGGATTTGGAGGACATATTGAAGCGAGTCGATCACAGAAGGACAAATCTTTGAGATCACTGTTATAAAAGAAAAAATCAGAAAAGTTTTCATACTAAAGAAAATGACTGATGTTTAGTTTGATGGCCATCCTCATAGAATCCCTTTTATTAGTTCTTTTATTCCACAGATTACAAGATACGACGCTGACATACACCTTCCCTGACTTTAAACCACACAGTATCTCCGAGTTCTGTTTGAACGACTGCCTCTAGTTCTATGTACAATTCCCCCATAGGTACACTGAAACTTTCCAGAACTCTCTTTCATTGCAATGTTACCCAATAGCTTGTTATGATCCACGTCGTTGAAGGCCTCTCTGTAGTCATGTATTCTCATCTTTTAGCAGAGATGCATCTAATAATAGCAATGGTACCCCTCATTTCAAATTCTCTTTTGAAGTCTGGCTTGAATTCCTGGCAGTTCCTACTGGCTTATATAAAATCAAGAAATGTGTGTATCAGGAATCCTCTCATCATACTTTTCCAATTTGTAAGTAGAGAAGCTGAATTATGTTAGGAAGAATATGGCATGAGGATTGATGGAAGGATTATGAATGACTTGGAATCTACAGAGGATACAACGTTGCTTGCTAAAAGTGAGAAGACAAAGCACCTACTGTCAAATACCAAGCCTTCATTCAGTACGTGTTGAAGCTCAATGTAAAAGATCTTAATTCTTGACAAGTGGATCAACAAGTAACATCATAATAAATGGAGAAAGTGAAGTTGCCAAGGATTTTGACTTGGTTGGATCCGCCATCAATGATCATGGAAGCAGCAGTGAAGAGCTCAAAAGACGCACTACGTTGAGTAAATCTGCCGCACAAGAAGCCCTCTTCAGCATATTATAAAAAGCAAGGATGCTACTTTGGTGAGCCTGACCCAAGTCATGGTATTTTCCATCACCTCATATGCATGTGAAACTTGGACATTGAAAAAGAAAGACTGAAAAAGAATCAATGCATTTGAATTATGGTGCTGGTGAAAATTATCGAAAGTTCCATGGAACAAAAAAGATCTGTCTTGGAAGAGGAACTGTCAGAATGCTCCTTAGAGGCAAGGACAAGGAGACTGTCTTATCTACTTTGGACATGTTTTCAGGAGACATCAATTGGTCCAGGAGAAGGACATTATGTTTAGTGACATAGCAGGTTGTCATAAAAGAAGAAGGCCCTTGACAAGATGGATTGGACACTTGGATTAACAAGATGGAAGGTCCTTCACAAGTGACTGCATCATTGGGCACAAACATTAGAACAAGGTGAGGATGACGCAGGATGAGCAGGGGTGTGTTGTATATGGTCCCTGTGAGTTGGAACTGGCTTGCTGGCATCCAACAACAACGTATCCCGCTTGAAATCAGAGACCATCTCAAAAATAGATTCGAGGAACTGAACAACAGATCCGAGTGATTGTGGGATGACATCTAAAACAGGAGTAAAAGGCCATTTAAAAGAAAAAAAAAAAAGAAAGGAAACACCTTTATGTTAGGAGTCTTTGGCTGCGAAGTAAAGTCAGAGGCCAATTTAGAGTTTAGGGCAGGCACTAATGGAGGGCTTGCGGGCGACTTCAGCACCTCAAAGGAGTGTGAGCTAAGGAAGCCCTGCCAAGGCAACAAGAGGAAATGTTTTTATACCCCCTTGACCAGTGCATCTGTTAATCTTCAAATGAAGGGAGGTGCGCACACAGTTGGGTTTCATAAGGGAGACGGTCATTAAATCTATCTAAAAGTCGCAGGAGGACAGGAGTGCTTATCTTTTAGAAACAGGCAAGCACCTTGATTCTGAGTACAAAGGGTTTCAGGAATTTGTGATTAGGCACAGGGAGGGTTTCGCGGGAGTGAGGTCTTGAGAGGTAAAATGGAGGCGCTGCGCCTAAAAATGGAGTCTCTTGTGCCAAGACCAGGGATTCCAGACCCTCCTTTACAGGGAAAGGGACGAAGTTTCTCTCTCTATAATTTCTCCCTGCTGGCTTTTGGGCGAAGAGGGGTGGTTCAGGCACGGCCCTGGGATTCCTGGTCAGGCACAGGACCAAGGGGTTGATATTGCTGTGGCATCGTTTGGTTGACTGCTCTGCGGGTGACTTTACGGAGTCGCTTCTGCAAGAGTTGGATGAGACAAGGGGCGACAGATAACAGAATTATAACAAAAATTAACAGTCCTACTATGGGGGCAAGAACAGAGTACAGAGAAGAATTCCACCAGGAAGAAGTGTCACCAGCATTTTGTTGAGTATCCTGCAGCTTATGCAATGTTTGGACTGTGGTCTCGACTACCCCGGACTCATTGAGGTAGTAGCACCACTCCTCTTGGAGAAAGAGGCAGGTTCCTCCTTTTTGTGCGGTGATGAGATCCAAGGCTTGGCTTTTCTGCAAGGTAACTTGGGCAAGTGAGGTTATTTGTCTTTGGAGAGAAGCTAGGGACTCGGCGGAGGCATCGATGGCCAGCAGGAAGCGGGTGGCTAACTCATTTGTTGTTATGACAGAGTGTCCAAGTGCTCCGCCACCCAGTCCTACCGCCACTGCAGATGAGGCCAAGGAAAGGCCTATGACTACTGGGAGAAAAACTGCTCTTGTAGTTCGGTAATCACAAACTTGGTGATACCTATTCTAAAATTTAGCCGGGTTATACATCGTACTGATCATTGGGCTTCTTTACTGGTAAAATAGGAGTATTACAGCATGAGTTGGTAGGGGTTAACAGTCCTTGTTTTAGCAGCCTATCTATTATGGGTTTTAAACCTAATCTATTGGTTTTTTGAAATGGGAAACTGAGGCCTGTTCGGGAACCTTTAATACTGGAGTGTGATGTGTCGCAAGGGACGGTGCGCTGGTGTTCCAGACTCTGGTGATACGTCTGGTAAGAGAGAGACAGCTAAGGGTAGCTGTCCTTCGCACCTGGCTGGGTCAGGACCATCCAGGTTACCCAGTACAACCATCAAAAGGCTTTGGGAAGGTGATAGGTGGAAAGAGATGGTAGTCTGGAGCTTGGGCAGGACATCTCGCCCCAGCAAGGGTGCTGGACATGACAGGATCACCGAAAAAGGGTGGGAAAAAGGAGACTTGTGAAATGAACAAAAAAGTGCTGGGGTCTGCATTGAGGTTGAGCGGGACCCGTCAATTCCCACCACAGAGACCTGGGAAGGGAAAGTGGGTCCTGAGTAGGAAGGCAGCACAAAATAGGTAGCCCCCGTATGCACTAAAAAAGAAATGGATTTTCCCGCTCCCTGGAGCATGACCCTGGGCTCGGCCAGAGTTCCCAGAGTCGAGGGGCCAGGGCTGCTTCAGTCCATGAATCCAAGCAACTCCATACCTGCCAACTCTGCCTCTGGAGCTGCCTGGATCTCGGCGCCTCGGCTTCGCGGGGCCGGGGGCAGAGCCAGGGTCGGGCAGTCCGACGTCCAGTGACCTTCCTGTTTGCACAGGGCATGGCTGGGCAGAAGGCTCTGGGTTGGGGCACTCATTGCCCAGTGGCCATCCTTGCCACACTTGCAGCAGGCACCAGGTGAAAGGCGCTGTCCCCCAGGTGGGGCGCGGCATTGGACGGGATGACCTGCTGGCCTTAGGGCTGCTACCAGGGCTTGGGTTTGGGGGTTTACCCTCTGCTGAAGCCTCGCCTCACCACTTCAGCCGTCTCCTCTCCAGCGTTGGAAATTTTAAATGCCATTTTTACCAGGTCCTGCATGGGGTTTCAGGGCCATCCTCAGCCTTTTTTTTTGCTTTTTTCTAATATCCAGGGCAGATTGGGAAATGAAATGAGAGGCTAAGATGGTGGCACCGTTTCTTGACCGTGGGTCTAAACGAGTGTACCAGACCAGGGCTTCCTGAAGGTGATTGAGAAAGAGGGCTGGGTTTTCGTCTCCTCTTTGGGTCACTTCCCTGCGCTCGTCACAATAGCCTGCCTTGTTTGAGACAGCTTCCATGCCTCTGAGAAGGTACCGGAGCATGAGGTTTCGGTGAGGGACATTGGAACCTTGGCCTAATTGATAATTCCAATCTGAGTTTTCTCTGGGGATGGCCTGCTCCCCTAAGGGGACAGTATTGTCAATGACATGGTCTCAGTCAGCTTGCTGTCTGCCAGAATCTGTGACGGGGGCACGTTCTTCTGCAGTGAGAGTGGAGGCTAGAGTGACCTGGCTATCATGCCAGGTTAAATCATAAGTTTGGGAAAGGGTTTGGAATTCCTTGATATATCGGGAGGGGTCGGCGGAAAAAGAACCCAAGCGAGTTTCAATCTGAGGAAGATCTTGAAGGGAAAAGGGGACATGAACCCGAACTAAGCCCTCCGCGCCAGCCACCTCTCATAGGGGGAAAAGAGTGGTGGGACCTGCTCATGGGAGGTCTAGTGAGACCAAGTATGGGAAGAAACGGCAGAGGTTAGAGGGTGGGGATCTGGGGAATTGAGGGTCGGGGTTGGTTTCGGGCTAGGTGTTGGTGTAGGTGTAGGGGCAGAGGGGATTGTCGGCAGTGGAGGTTGATAGGGTGGGGGGAAGGAAGCGCTTAGGCGTTCAGGCAGTTTATCAGCAGAGGGAGTTGGGGAGAGTTTGGGCAGTGAGAACTGGGCTTGGAGGATTTGAGAGGTGGAGGGAACCTAAGTCCCAGAAAGCTTGCACATAGGGGACTTCAGAATCCTCACTCGTCCTCCTACAGAAATGGTCCAGGTCCTGTAGAACGTTGAAATCAAAAGTGCCAGTCAGGGGCCAATGTGACTGGTTATCGAGCTGATGCTGAGGCCAGGCAACTTGGGAAAGAAAAACGAGATTTTTCCTTTCTCAAGGTTTGCGCATAACCCATACCAGAAAAGTTTTTTAAGAGGCACCCAATGGGGTTGAAGAATCAATTTTGGATTGCGCAGTGCCCATGGTGAGGATAGAGTTTTGAGGAGAGCAAGAAACAGGAACTTAGAGACACTGCAGGAGAGCGAAAATGAGGCCTTGGACGCTGGTCTAATCTGAGGGAGCAGTTACTGCTACACTCTGGGCTGGCAGTCCCGTGAACAGGAGAGAGAGAGAGAGAGAGAGAGAGAGAGAGAGAGAGAGAGAGAGAGAGAGAGAGAGAGAGAGAGCACACGCTGGAGAGCTGGGTTTCTACTGCCAGACCTTGGGCTGGCAGTCCTGTGAACAGGATCTGCATGCTGGAGAGCTGGTTTTCTGGTCAGGCAAGCGGGACCAGACAGTTCTGGTCCAGGCCAGACAGGAATCACTAAGACGTACCCCAATGAATCCTGAATGGGACGGAATGAGAGGAGAGAGAAATTAGCCAGACGTCTCCAGCGTAACCACTATTCCAAGACCCCTGGGGTCTACAGGGGAGTCCGTGTCTCGGCAGGAAAAGCTTGCTAATTAGAAATCCAGCAGGCAGAGAAAGTAAGCAGAGAGAGAGACACAGAGACACAGAGAGACAGTGGCGGAGAGACAAAGAACTCACCAGTAGGACGAGCGCTGCGCCTGAAGGTCCTGGAAATTTAGGGGAGAGAGGGGGGGCTCCTGAGGGACTCCCCAAAAGAGGGGGGAGCCACACACCTCTCCCGGGTTTCGGCACCAAAATGTAAAGTTTATTTGGACACGAAACAGAACCAGAGACCCAATTGGAAGTATTAAGGCAGGCTTTATTTGGGAAGCTTGCGGGCGGGTTCAGCAACTTGGGGTATTGATCTGATGAAGCTGCGCCAAAGAAACAAAAGGAAAAGTTTTTATATCCCCTTGACTGGCGCAGCTGTTAATCTTCAAACGAAGGAAGGCGCGCACACAGCTGGGTTTTGTAAGGGAGATGGTCGTTAAATCTATCTAAAAGTCGCGGGAGGATGGGAATGCATAGCTTTTAGAAACAGGCAAGCACCTTGATTCGGAGTACAAAGGGTTTCAGGAATTTGCAATTAGGCACAGGGAGGGTTTAGCAGGAGTGAGCTCCTGAGAGGTAAAATGAAGGCACTGTGCCTAAAAATGGAATCTCTTGTGCCAAGACCATACAAGGAGAATCTCTGAAACAATCTTGAATGTAAAGAAACGAAGTGAATGGGAAAAACTTTATTAACTAGTTGACCAGAAGATTTCAAGTGGAAACTCCAGAAGACAAAGTGAAATATTGTGATATAATGTGCACAGATGTGCAGTTAGAAAACCAAAAGCAAGGAACATACTCTGCATTTCTAATGCTGAATGAACTGAAGAAAAATTCAAGCTTCTAGTAGAAATATTGTAGGATTCTTTTTTGTTTTTTTTTTTTGCCTTATTTGGTACTTTATTATTTAAAAAGTGATTTTATTGGTGACTTTTACAGATATTATAGCCATCCATAAATCACTTATATCAAGTGAACTTGTACAGATGTCACCATCATCATTTTCAAAACATTTTCTTTCTGCTTCAACCCCTGGACACAGAATCATTGTGTAGAAAAGATTTAGGGGTCAAAGTTCAATCATTTTATGTAGCATATGATCAAGAAATGATGGTATTGAAGAAAGAAATTGAAGCTACACCAAAGACATTGGCAACAATGAGTCTCTAGGAAATGTTGGCATACCTATTGAAATGCTTCAACAAAGAATTGCAGCACTGGGTATGTTCACTAGCCTATGCCTAGAAACTGACTGGAAAAGGTCCATATTTGTATGCATTTGAAAGAAAGGTGATCCAAGAGAATGCAGAATTTATTAAACATTATCAGTCATATAATTTGAGGGAAAAATTTAAAAAGATAATCTGAAAATGATTGGAGCTATACATTGACAGGGAACTGTTAGAAATTCCAGCTGGGTATAGACGAGGATATAGGGATATCATTGTGAATATCAGATGGGTCTTGACTGACCAGAGAATATCAGAATGGTGTTTACTTATGTTTTATTGACTGCACTAAATTGTCCAACTGTGTGGATTTTAACAAAGTATCGGGCTGAGCCCCGGTGGCGTAAGTGGTTGAGTGCGGAACTGTGGCCCACGGGCTTGGCAGGCTTGGCAGTTCAAATCCAGCAGCGGCTCTCCAGGAGCAAGGCTGGGTAGCTCCCACGACCACCAGAGGGCAGTGATGCCCCCTCCCAAAAAAGTAAAAAAACAAAAACAAAGTATTAATAACATTGGGAAGCATGAGAATTACAGAACATTTCATTATATTCATTCTGATCCTGTGCATACACAAGAGACAATCATTCAAACAAAACAAGGGGATGCCAGGAGATTTAAAATGAGGAACAGTATGTGTCCAAACAAAAAATAATTCCCCTTCTTCCCAATGTTATTTATAGTTGGTTAAATTCCATATAATTGAAAGCTTTTGCACATTCGAACAAACACTGTTCTGGTATTTTCCTGCTTTTCTGTCACCTAGCAAAAGCAAGTCTATAAGTTGTTTCATCAGAAGTAGTAAAATATGAGCCAATAAAATGAGGATTTTGAATACAACGACATATCAAAATGCTTAGAAGAATGATAATGACAAGTACAGCTTTTAACCTGGATAAATTTGAGAGCCAGAGGGTGGGACAGGTGATATCTGTAGAAGGAGTTAGTTCACACAAGACCTCATCTCCATGTGGAAAGGACAGGAAGTCACCTCTAAAAGAAACTTTTGCTGGGCTTGAACTGCCTTGTGGAGACTGTGGTGAATTTGGGTTAGAGAAAATACATAATGAAACATATAATATCTTTCCAGAAATATCCATAATATGATTTTTAATACTATGACCACTGGGCAAGGAGTTAATTGGAAGTATGACCTTCCATAAGGAATTTTAAGACAGTTTAATTTTAACTTATTCCTCTGAGTAATATATGCCTTCAGCTAAGGCTAGCAGAGACACATCTGTCAATGGAAGTTAAGTCTGGCATAAATGACTTAAATGCCTCTGGATGCTTTGGTTCCTTCTTTCAACCTTGCTGATTCACTAGGGTTTCCTCCTTCCCCAAATTTGAAATAATTCTTAAATTATTTATTTTAATAGTATCTTGATAATCTTCTTTGCTGTTTCCATTTGACGCAGAAAAGCTCTCCCTTCTGTAATGTATTTACTAAAATCAGTGAAACCTCTATTCAATGTTTCATCCTGGAAACATCAGTAAAATTTCACTTCTCTCCAGAATGACAGCCAACCAATCTTGGACCTTCAGTCCTTGGATTGTGTTTTGCACAGACAGAAGTATCAACCATTTGATGTATTGCTATGGTTAATTATTCTCTAATGAGAAAAATAGCCACCATTCCAAAGCAAGAAGTATGATGCCTTTGATTGAAGTTTGGGTATTTTTGTTCTGCTGGCACCGAAGCTTTGCCTGCAGGTAGACATCGAATCATGAGTTTCAGAAATAGTTCCCCAGTCATGAATCTTTTCAAGTTCTCAGGAGTATAAATGGGAGTGTTTACTTTGAGCAAGAAGTCAGGAAGGGAGGTGTTGGCAATTACTATTCTGCCTGTAGATGGGCTGCATTGTTTCCCTTACTATGTGGAAATTTCTCTCCTACTGAGCTTCACAGTATATGACTGCCTTTGATGGAATCGGTATTCCAGTTGACTGGCTATTGACAGGCTGGCCATCTTCTTGATATTGAATTAAGGTACTTTGGTTAATAAGCTATTGGTGGTCTATACCACAATCCCAAAGTCTGAGAGTAGATTCTGGAAGCTGCTCTCTTGTGCTCATGCATATGAATTTCAGAAGACTTTTGAGAATCTGGGAATCCCAGATTGATGAGTACTTCCATCAATCCAAATTTTTGGTTGCCAATTGCATCCTGACATTCAGCAATTCTTTCAAAGGGATCTGTTTCAGCCCTGCCTGGATTGTGTGGTGTGAAGTCTGGACAACAACTCCACAATTCGGAATCTATGGCTCAGAGATTTTTTTGATGTTCCATATCCTGATACTTTTCTTTCAGCTAGCTGCTTCCTTAACCTAATCTGTGTTAGTACATATCTTGTAAGCTACTTCAACTAATAGAGTCCCCACGTCCCTTCAATTTTCTGCATCTTTCTTCCAATATCTATTGCACTCCATCCAATGAAATTCATCTTTATTAGAAGAGCAAGAAGAGCATTTGGTTTCCCTCAGGAACTATGTCAGTATATTTCCTGTAAACTGCTATTAAGTCTACGCAAGAAAGTCAAAGGTTTTTTTGTTTTAGGCAGGGTTCTCTAGAGAAACAAAACTAGGGCACTTATGATTATATATATATATATATACAAACACACAGTGAGGAGGAATATAACAACTAAGTAGTCTACACAGCAGTACAGAAGACTCATTTCAACTCACTTTTGTGGAACAGTTAATATATGGAAAGGTCAAGGAAGCAGTCTGTGGAGTCTTCCCTCAGGCAAAACAGGCAATGTCTGCCTGCAGGCAGCAGACAAGAGGTTGGGTCAGCAAGAGTCAGTAGCACAGGAGCTTAGTGAAGCAGACCCAGATAGTATACCAAAGACAAGCAACGCAAGGTGCCAGGATCCACTAGCCTGAAGCTCAGACAATGTGCCCACAAGCAGTTTAGGGAAGCAGGTCTCAAAAGAGTCCTAAACTCTTGTGACACAAACCATAGATTGACCTGGCCCACAGGTGGTATAGCATATAGGTTGGGGCATAGAACTAGCTATGGTATCTATGATGTTCATTTCTAATGCTAGTGCTTATGCACCGGAGTTCCAATAGGGCTGGGCCAAGGGACCTGCTTCCACTGGAGACACCTGTGAAGGGGTCTGTGCATAGAGTTCTGTTCCTTCACCTTTCCCTTTGCTTTAGACAAGCCTTTTCAATGCTTGCTGAAAGAAAGGGGGACTTGAAGCCCTCGTTATGAAGATCAAGGATTGCAACTGTTAGCATTACTGGATTACAACTCAGTGTAAAGAAAACTAAAATCTTCACAAGTGAACCCATAAGGAAAATCCTGATAAATAGAGAAAAGATAGAAGTTGTCACAGATTTCATTACGTGTGTTCCCCAATCATTGTTCATGGAAGCAGCAGTCAAGAAATTAAAGAGCATAATGCATTGGGCAAAGGTTTTGAAGAGAAAGGATGTCACTTTGAGAAATAAGATTTGTCCGACCCAAGTCATGGTATTTTCAGTTGCCTCATGAGCCTGTGAAAGTTTGATCATGAAAAAGGAAGACCAAAGAATAATCGGTGCAGTTGCATTATGAGGTTGGTGAAGAATATTAAACATACCGTGGACAGAGAGAAGAACAAAAAAATCTGTCTTGAAGAAAGTCCAGCTAGGTCATTTCTTCTCAGAGTGTATGGATGGTGAAATTTCATCTCATGTACTTTGGACATGTTATCATTAGACCAGTGCCTGGAAAAGGACATCATTCTTGATAATGTACAAGGCCAGTCCCCCCCACCCACCCAAAAAAAGGAAGATTGCTATGGATCTGAATTAACACAAGGGCTGAAACAAGGGTTCAAACAACAGCGTTATGAATATGACATAAGACCAAGCAGGGTTTTGTTGTGTATAAGGGTTTTCTGTGGATAGGGTTTTGTTGTGCATAAGGTTTTGTTGTGTATAGGGTTTTGTTGTCGTGGCAGTCATGTGCTTGGTGTCAATTTCATGATTGGAAGTCTAGGGTTGGAGTCTAGCCTGTTAATCTGGAGAGAGCCATTGAGTAGCCAATGAGGCCTCTGTGTGGGCATGGCTTTCTCCTGAGACGTCTGGCAAATTCGTGGTATTTTCCTCATGAAGATGAGAGGCCATCTCCCCAGTTGTTGGGAATCAGTCTCCGAGATGATGAACTATAGACGAGAAAACTACAGGAAGTGTCTGAGGAGCTGGAGGAGCTGGAAGAGAAACCACATGGCCTTATCCTGAAGGAACCAGACCTCTGAAGCTGGAGAAGCTACATGGAGACCCCTGCCAGCATTGAATTGTTTCTACCACCACTGGATGCTGTTGATAGACCCTGAGCCCTGAAAGCGAGAAGCCCTGGGGAGACCCCTGCCAGTGCCGGGATTCTACACCCACTGACCTGTGACTTTGTGAGTCGGAAGGAGATTTTATAGACTGGTATCGGGCTAATGGAATAATATTGACTTTGAACTGGACTGGGTTGGGATGCTTTCTCAATGTTCCATTCCTCTTGTATGTAAGCCATTCCCTTATATCTATATGTTTATCTATGAGTTTGTTTCTCTAGTCTTCCTGGACTAGAGTTGTGTATAAGGTTTTGTTGTGTGTAGGGTTTTGTAGTATATGGGGTTTTGTTGGGTATAGGGAACCAACTTGATGGCACCTAATAATAACGTTAACAACATTCTCCATTCATGTGTTGTTAAGAGGAACATTTGAGGTAGTTTAGTGATCTTCCCAAAAAATCTGAGACAAAATGTTCAGTCATTGTGAGGCGTAGGCGGATTTATTTATTTATGTAATTCAGAGGAGGGAAAAAGCAAAGTGTACCAAAGCATATTGCTGCAGCTTTCCAACGAGGAAGGGAAATGGTACCCATGGACGGGGTACTTTCTCAAGGAGGAAGATACAGGCCCAAATATAGGGCTTCTCTGTGTGTAGGACAGCTTGAGGCCCTACACAACACTTGCAGCCCTTGTCCAGTCTCATCATCATAGAAAAATTTACTATTGGTGCTATAGGAGCTGGGGAATAAAAAGAGTTTCCAGGATCCAGTAAGTAATTTTCTAATATGTTTTTCTCCTTTACATTACTTTACCAGGGGGCTTAAAGGTTCTTCCTATTACCTTTTGTTTATCATTCTACAAGATCATTTCCCATCTCACACTGTATATAAATCTTTCTGCTAGTTGGATGTCTCCTTTCCCCCCTCCTAGCCCATCATGAATTTCTTTACCTTCAACCCCAGTAAGAATCTTCTTAGAGGGGGCCTTATATTCAGATCAATTGCCAATTGTTCCATTCTATCTATAAGATCAGAACTGGTTAATGGCTGGGTTACTGTGTTCAAATACTGTATTGAATAGACTGACTATATCCCAGGAAACAATATTCGGACTAGCGAGGAGTCTCAGGAATCCCAATAATGAGCAGAAAACATGATGTAAGAGGAGATCTCCTAGTACAAGGCTGTGAACATCAGAAAGGGTTGCACAGGGTTCAGAGAAATAAGAAAAACATTCCACAAGAAAAGAAACTTCTTCTACCTTGGTACCAACCAACTCTCCAAATTGCTCCACAGATACATACATGCCTGCTCCCCTACAAGATTCATACCAGTTTTCTTTCGCATGGGACCTGTCTCCCATTCTTGAACTACAACTGGACTTCCTCACATGAATCATCTTGATGTCTACTTTTGAGAGGGCTCTTTTTTATTTTTTAAAGAGAACTACTTCTTTGTAAACTGTATACAATAACCGGAAAAACTGAAGGGTCAAGTCAACAGCAACCTGGAGTTCCAAACACCTGATTAAACCTCAGGGAAATAGTTAAGCACTCATTTGAAAAACAATGGCAAGGTATATGAAGAGCTGAGTAAAGCTGGTTACACTTAAACATAGCTGATATAAAATCAAAATGACTTAAGTCAAAGGAAATCCCTCAATTAGATGTACAGACTGATGATATCCACGACAATGGACTCATGCGTACCGCTTTGGTGAAGATGAGATAGGACCAGGTAACATTTACTTCTCGTTATAAGTAAGGTCATCATAGTTTTGAGCCAACATTGACAATTAACAGCAACAATAACCAAGTTATTGTAAAACTTTTGCTTCTCCTTGAACATGATTATGGACTAGTCTATATGCTCTTAGGCAAGGCATAGTTTAAATCCAAGTCATCCAATGACTCCCAAGAAATCCTTTTGAATGCCTGATCTTCCTATTGAGTGCAAGTTAGTACTCAATTCATTAGCAAATTCAGCCATCAATGTTGACAAAATATGAGTATATTACAAATCTGATTTTCTTTCCCCCTCTGTTTCTAACAATTTGTTCCATGCTCTCATGTTTACTCCCTGGACTACTTAAATAATTTCCTATGTAGTCTCTTTGCTTTCTGTTTGACACCCCCTATCTGTTTAAGAACAATAAGAGCCGTTCTTTTAAATGGAAGTCAAATCATGCAACCTCTTCATACACAACTTTCCAGCATCTTTCCCTTTTACTTATAAAATGATCTAAAGGACTTATGCCATCTGGTTGCTGACTAACTCTCTGAGTTCATCTTTTCCCACTATTGTTGCAGAGTCCACTCCAGCCATGCAGGTGATTCTGCTGTTTTGGCGCATGCCTCTCACATGCCAGCTTAGAATATTTGCATCATTCTTTTCAGTCTTATCTTGAAATATCACAAGTTTCACTCTGTTGTCTCCTTCGTATATTTGTTAATCTCTACCTCCCCCAAGACCTTCCCTGACTACACCACTTTTAGCCTTTTCTACTTCTATTCCCCCTGTCCTCCTGCTTTATTTTTTTCTATAGCACCTCTTAGCACTGAACATTATCTTTTGTATTTATCTATGGTGTATCTCCCTGTGTTAGTCTCTATTGAGTAGAGGAACAAATTCATAGATACTCATATGTGTATATGAAAGAACTTTATATAAAGAGCAGTTATATATCAAGAAAACATCCCAGACAAGTCCAGCATCTGCATGTCCAATATTACCCCATATGTCCAATACCAGTCTGTAAATTCCTCTTCAGATTCACACAACATATGCAATGAGAGCAAATGCAGGAAGATCACAGGTCAGTGGGTGGAAAGGCTTATGGATCTAATGGCAGGGGAAGCTTCTCAGCGCAGGCGTGGGTCCCCACATGGCTCCTCCACCTCCCGGGCTCTGGCTCCATCAGCACAGCTCTTTGTGGCTGATTAACAAGAATGTCTCACAGGGAGAGTGTGTGTCCCACCTCAAGGGAGGAAGACAGGAATTCCCAGATGTCTCATGAGAAGGCCATGCCCACACAGAGGCTTCATTCACTATGACTGGATTGACGGACTAGACTCCACCCCTTCCCCTTCCTCAAGTTGATAGATTGAGTAACTGCCATGCACCCCCACTGGAATTGTAAGTTCTCTGAAAAGATAACCTTTCTTTTGTTCACTGCATATCATTAGCGCTGTATTAAAACAGTGCTGGACAAACAGTTTTAATCACGGTCAAGTAGATTCTGAGTCATGGGAACCCCATATTGCCTTCAATTATTATCTACTGGAGGTGCTAATTGATGCATTTGAATTATGGTTTGGGCAAAAAAATATTCCATGTACTGTTGACTGACAGAAAAGAAAACAACTTTGTCTTAGGAAAAAGTAAAGCTAGAATTCTCGTTGGAAGCAAGGATGTTGAGACTTTGTCTCATGCCACATAAAACTGACATCTTCAAGAACCTCCTTTTGTATCGCTTCAATGTTCTTTTGGTTTATGGAACTGAAAGAAGTCTAAACAGAGCAAAATCAGGGTTGTAGGGAGGGTGGAACAATATTTCCCCACCAATAAAATACATTGGTGGTCTCTACCTAGGAAATAAGCTTCTAGTGAATTTCCTCTATCTGCAATAGAGGAATGGGAGGAAAAGTGGTTACCAAACAGAGTGCATTGGAGAGATGACTATAGAAAATCAAAATGGTAAACCTGACTTGAGTGGTTAAAACCTTGTCAGTTGACCCTCCCCTTTGATGCACGTTAGGCCTGATCTGGTTCTCAACATTTTCTGTATTTTTTTGTTCTTCATACGGGGAGTTTAGCGCAGATGTATTATGTCATTGGGAGTGACCCTCTTGAATTATGGATTTTTGTTTTTCAGTATATGGAACTCAAGATTGACGAATCTATAGGGATAGCAACTTGGGATTTCTTGGGGGTACAGTTGAGGTGGGGATGGGTGTGGATAAATGGAACTGATGTCAAGGAGTTCAGGAAGAAAAAGAATATTTGGATACTGATTGTGGTAGCAATTATACAATACTACTTGATGTGATTGATGAAATGGTATGATATCTATATTAACTTCTAAAAATATTTAAAAATTTTTTTCTTGTGAGATAGCCCTTACTACCTTCAAAGAATGGGAAAACATATTGTAAATTAGAAAAAAATTCCTGGATGCAATTATCCTGGGCTTTTTTTTTAAACCCAAAGAGTTTTCCATTTTCATTAAAAGCCTGTCTTATTGTCTTATGTAATTAGAAAAGTCTATCAAGAGTATCTCTTTGGAATTCTCAAAAAAGGGGTAGGCTTGATATATAATAATCTTTATTCTGAGATGGCCTACATTTTGACTAGTCCAGCAGATTCCCTTGGTAGCCACTGATTTGATTTAGATTTTTTAAGGGAAATACCCTGACAGGTAAAACAGGAGTATTACTGAAAGAACTTGTGTGCAGAGACATATCTAAACAAGCTGTATTTGAAATTAACCAGCACATATATGAACTAGAATCCTTGTAGCAATAATTTTGACTTACTCTTATAAATGAATTTTTAAAATTTTAAGGTAAAAGTTTAGTTTAAACTGTACTGAGGGGCTGAGCCCCGGTGGCATAGTGGTTGTGTGCGGGACTGGGGCCCACTGGGATGGAGGTTCAGTTCCAGCTCCACAGAGTAAAGGCTGGGCCTCCTACTCCCACCACCTGAGGGCAGTGATGCCCAAAACAAACAAACAACAACAAAAAAAACTGTACTGAAAAGTCACTGGGTCACAGACAGACCACATTGGCATGTTGGGACCACATTGGCATGTTGGGGGTAATGTACTTTGTTAAACTGGTTCAAATTTTTTTCCTATCTTTGGTTATGAGGGACATGCTTAATATCTTTAACATTTTAGTCAAATCCTTGACGAAGAATAGAATAATTATTTTGTTTTGAGACTTAAGTCATCACCACTTTTAAAAATTGGATTTTTCCTGAAAAAGCCTAAATTAAATCAGCCTGTTGGAGGCAGAAGATCTACTTCCATTATGACTTATTTCCGTATCTCATATTTTGCCTTTAGGACAAGAGTAAAAACTCTACTATCTGTTAGACCCAACTTCCTGCCAGAAGATGCGAGAGGATGCCCAGGTCTCATCTACTGGAGGACAATGAAAGGGGCAGGGAGTTGTGCAATGAATGGGCATCTAAGGCAGCACTCTCTGAAAGGGCAGGCCCACCAGGCCTGAGAGGTCCTGAGGGGTGTGTGATAGAAGGAACATGGTGACCTCAGCCAGCAGCACGTTAGCAGGTCGGTGTTCTCAGCATGGAGGAACACAGTGGAGTGGATGCAGCTATGTAAATGAATGGACTGGGGTGTGACCAACAGTCCTGACCATAGGCCCAGCGGTGGGGTATTTGAAAGGCTGCCACAAGGAGCAGATTAAAGATGCCCACAGACATGGGTGGGCTACTGCAACAGGACTGCAGTGTTGCAAGAGGGGATAAGCCTCTGTTGTTTTTGTTGTTGATATCCTTTGAGTTGGCTTCAAACTCATAGAGCCCTTATATATGACAAAAACAAACAAACAAACAAACAAACAAAACAACACTACTTGGTCCCGCATGATCTTCACAATTGATGCTATGTTTGAGTCCACCGTAGCAACCACTGTGCCAATCCATTTCCTTGTGAGTCTTCCTCTTTTTCACTGACCCTATCCTACCTTCCCAAGCATGATGTTCCTCTCCAGAGAATTATCTCTCCTGATAACATATCCAAAATACATGGGAGTAAGTTTGACCATCCTTGCTTCTAAAGAGTGTTCTGGCTATATTTCCAAGATAGATTAATCTGTTCTGGAAGTCCATTATACTTTCAATATTCTTTAACAAAATCATAATTCATATGTATAAGATAAGATCTTCCTTATTCATTGTTCAGCTTTCACAAATATATAAAGCAATTGGAAATATCATGGCTTTGAACAGAAGTAATTTTAGTCCATAGAGTAATATCTTTGATCTTTAACATTTTAAAGAGGTCTTTGCTGAATACAATATATCAGTTGATTTCTTGACTGCTGTTTCCATGAATATTGCCAATCAAAAATGAAATAAAATCCTTGACAATTTCAACTCTTCTTCACTCCTTCATCATAGTCCCAGTGTGAGGACTTTCGTTTTCTTCCTTTCTTTTTTTGTGTAAAAATATTTATAGCAGCTTTTCTTCTTTTTTAATTAAATACTTTTATTGGGAGCTCTTACATCTCCCATCACAATCCACACATTCATCCATTGTACATTTGTATATATGTATATTTGTACATTTGTATATATGCTGCCATCACCATTTTCAAAGCATTTTTTTCTACTTGAGTCCTTGATATTAGATCCTCAGTTTTTTGCTCTTCCTCTTCTTCCCTCCCTCCCACATGAGCCTTTGATAAGTTATAGTTTAATATTTTCATATCTTACATTACCCACTTTTCTGTTGTTTGTTCCCCTCGGAGGGAATTATAATGATCCTTCAGATCAGCTCCCCTTTCCTCCCCCTTTATCCTCTTATCCTCCTGGTATCTCTATTCACATTGTTGGTCCTGAGGGGTTTCTCTATCCTGGAGTCCTTGTATTACAAGCTATAACCTGTAGCAGTGTGCATGTTCTGGTCTAATCTGATTTATCAGGTATAATTGAGGTCATGATAGTGCAGGAAAGGCAGCATTAAAAAACTGGAGAAAAGTTGGGTGTTTCATCAGTGCTATACTGCACCCTGACTGGCTCATCTCTTCCTTCTGACCCTTCTGTGAGAGGATGTCCAATTGTATACACATGGGCTTTGGGTTTCCACTCCATGCCCTGCACCCCCACCCCCAATTCACATTGGGTATAATTTTGTTCTGAGTCTAAGATGTCTGATACCTGATCCCATGGACACCTCATGACCACACAGACTGGTGTGCTTCTTCCATGTGGACTCTGTTGCTTCTCAGCTAGATGGCTGCTTGTTTGTCTTCAAGTCTTTAAGACCCCAGACATGTTATCTTTTGATAATCCGGTATCATCAGCTTTCTTCACCACATTTCTTATGCACCCATTTTGTCATCAGCTATTATGTCAAGAAGGTGAACATCACAAAATGCCAGATTATTAGAACAAAGTGTCCTTGTGCTGAGGAAGTACTTAGTTGAGGCCCAATGTCCATCTGCAACCTTAATTCTTAACATATAGGCATAAGTACATAGATCTATCCCCCTCTTATTATATATAAATATATTTACATATGTACATGCCTGTATTTAGACCTCTATTAATGTATCTTTCCTCATGGTTCTTTCTTTTCCTTTTCCTTTCCTGTTGTCCCACCGAGGATGATATTCCTACTCAGAGCAGACAATGCACAGAGAGAACCATAGCGCTGGCCCTACCACAAGACCTGACATCCCTCACTGAGCCATAGCACTGCAGGGGACAACACTGGTGACACAGTGCAGGAATTCTGCTCAATCTGACCCCATCACACTGGGGTGAAACACTAAAGGCATGTAACAGAGCAGCAAGGGGAGAAAAGTGATGACATCCCCAGGGAATGCCAAAAATAGACTTGGGAGACAAAATGTGGCACACCATCAGACTCTATGGGAAACATTCATAAAGACCAACAAACAGACCTTGAACTATTTCTAGGCTTTTTCATTTTTGTCAGGCTTTTTCTTTTTTGTTGTTGTTGTTTTGGTTTTGCGTTCCTTTGTTGTTTTCTTTATCTTTGTCTGGTTTTTGTGCTTCTTAATGTCTCTGCATCTCTATCTCGATAGGACAGGTGAGATAAACAATTCAGAGATGAAAAGCATGGAACCTGTGGTTCTAGAGGGATACAGGAGAAGGGGAGGTGGGGAAAGGAAAGGGGAGGATCTAACCCAGGTACAAGGGAACTGTAAGTGAACTGAAATAACGGGAGAGAAGGGAGTAGGAAACCTAGTGGACTTTTTTTTGTATATTGCCTTGCAATCCATAATAAAAGTTGCAGTTTTCTATCTTCACCAGCATGCGACTCAAGTACACCTCACTTTTAACAAAGTTGTATCATTTGCATATTGTAAATTGTTAAGGGGAGGTGGGGGAGATGACTATAGAAGGTCAAAATGATAAATTTGTACGGTTAAAAGCTTGTCAGTTGATATCCCCTCTGATGCCTATTGGGCCTGATCTAGTTTCTAACATTTTCTGTATTTTTTGTCCATATTGGGGTTCATGTCGGAGGTATTTTGTCATTGGTGGTGACCCTCTTGAATTTTTGTTATATTTTCCTGTGTCTAAAATGCAGGATTGGGCTGAACTCTGGTGGCGTAGTGGTTGTGTGCGGGACTGCGGCCCACAGGGTTGGTGGTTTAAATCCAGCAGCAGCTTTCCAGGAGCAAGGCTGGGCTTCCTAACCCCACCAGGGCAGTGATGCCACACACACACACACACACACACACACACACACACACAAATCCAGGATTGATGAACCTTTAGAGACAGTAAGTAGAGTAAGGGTAATGGGGGTACAGTGGTGAGGTGTGTATGTCTGTCTGTCTAACAGGGATCTGACATCAAGGAGTTCAAGAAGGAAAATAATGTTTTGAAACTGTGGCAGCAACTCTACAATACTGCTTGATATGATTGAACTACGGAGTGATATGATATCCGTATTAGCTCCCAATAAAATGGTTTTTGGGGAAAAAAACTTTGGCATGCATGCAAAGTCGAAGAAGTCAATATGTTGAATGTATTATTATGATATGCCCTCCTACTTGCTTCTGATGAAATATTCCAGCATTGCCCATATGTCTGAACAGAGTAAATCTTTCTCGGGCTGAGCCCCGGTGGCGTAAGTGGTTGAGTGCAGGACTGGAGCCCGCGGGCTTGGCGGTTCGAATCCAGCGGCAGCTCTCAGGAGCGGCACTGGGTGGCGCCCATGACCACCATAAGCAGTGATGCCCCCCACCCCTCAAAAAAAAAAAAAAAGAAAAGAAAAGAGGCAGAGTAAATCTTTCTCTTGGTAGTAGATAAGAATCTAATACCAGTAACATAAATTTGACTAGTCCAGCAAGGAGAAAAAGGAGTGACTTTCTCCACCATGATTAGATCACATGGGAGTCTTACCCAGGCAAGAAGGAAAGTGGCCATTAGGTTATTTTAAATCTGTGTCCTAACCACCTCTGGTAAGTACCTAGCCAGGTCACAGAGGTGAGGGAAACTTCACTGGAGAACTATCCTTCATTCTCTCCCTTTTGTTGTGGTTTCTCTCTATCTATCATCTCATGTGATATTAGAGTCTCTGTGAGGTCTGGTGAGAGGCCTGAGGGACTTCTCCCATCTAGAGGATGATGGGGAGGGATTCTGTCAGCCTTCAGTGTTTCTGAGATTCAGCATCTTCCCATGGCAGACCTCTGCAAGGTCCAGTTCCGATAAAATTACTGGTTTTTGTTGGTGGTGGTGGTGGTGAGGCTGTTTTTCTGCAGGGTCTTTATGTCTTGTCCTTAAAAACCAGGCTTTGTGTCTTTGAACCTGTTCTGAATTATACCGGTTTTGTTGCACTTTCGCACTGCGCTGAGTTTGTGAGTTTGAAGTGAAGAAGAGAAATTGAACTTGGATGTTTTAAAAGAGAATAGAGAGGTAGGCAGCAAGTGTGGTTTGTTTAATTTTTGAAACTTGGGGTTTGCTCTTCCGCCAAAATAACATGCAACCAGAGCCCCTGGTAAGTCCACCATGAGGTAGATGGACCTCCATTTTGGAAATCTCTCCTGATGTTAGAAATATTCTTTTCAGGTTTCGTTTCTTTCTTCATCTGTCGACAACATGCTTTTAATATTTTTTATAGGAAAGTTCTTCTAAAGAGGGCAATAACTGGTATAGCAAGACCTTCTAAAACAAGAGCAGTGATAAAAGCATAATTTTCAACTTTGGACAATATTGATTAGGTAAAATGCATATGGATACATTTTTCTTAGAAGTTCAACTTTGACTTTATAATATGAGGGTGATTAATCAAACTGTTTTAACATTACAAGGAACAAATGAAATTATATATATATATATATATATATATATATATATATATATATATATATATACCAAAACCACTCATTGCCTTCATAGGACAGTGCATAAACATACCCTTTGAGTTTCCAAAATTGCAACTGTTTATGGGAGTAGAAACCCATTCTTTCTCATACAGAGTGGCTGATGGTTTAGAACTGCTGACTGTGGCTTGCTGCTCAACATGTAGCCACCATGCCCTCAGGGCTCACTATGTACACACACACACACACACACACACACACACACACACCATCTTTAGACTCAACATTTCTTTTTTGGGGGGGGCATCACTGCCCTCTGGTGGGAGTAGGAGGCCCAGCCTTGCTCCCGGAGAGCTGCTGCTGGATTTGAACCGCCAAACCAGTGGGCCGCAGTCCCGCATTCGACCACTATGCCACCAGGGCTCAGCCCTTACAATCAACATTTCTAAGTAATTTGGCTGATAACAAGTTCAGTTAGAAAATGTTTACTATAATTTCATATATATTCAGGTCTGCTGAAAGGTATTATCCCCAGCACATTATTGCCAGGGAGGGTCTCCAATTTTCAGGCCCCTCCTCTCTTGGCTTTTTGTTGGGGAAGAGCATTTGGATCAGCTTCAGAGGAGGGCTCTGATAAAGGGATGTTTTGATGACACTGGTTGGGGGTTCCCCAGCTGGTCCAAGGGCCCTGTGGGATAAACATTCCGATTTTTATGCCACTCATGTCAAATATTCTATTGTTGGCTGGTTTTCCATGGCATACCCCTCCTTTGTGGGTGGAGGGTGTGCGCCCCAGAATGTGGCTTATTTCTTTGTTGCCAAGTCCAAGACTAGGGGTTGATTCAAACATTGTGGGGGTGGTTTGAATACCCTGCCTTCCTTGACCCACACCCTTTAATTGGCTCCTTTTCATAAAAAACAAAACACTATTGAAAAGGAAGTGTATATTCTCTGCATTCCACATTCCTTGGTGCTAGAAGGCTGAAGTGGAGCAGACCTTTCTTTTCTGCCTCAGCTTCCTTCCATTCTCATTCTTTTTCCCTTTACCTGACTCAGTCTACTCAGGAAGAGGTCAGAGATCTATCCTTTAGGATGTGTGCCTCTTTAATTATTGTCAGACACTGGCCATTAAGAAAAATATTTGGGACTATGTTCCCCTACCAGCTATGAGACAGATGGGACCAAGGCAATTTACTTTGTGGATTTCATGAGGCTTTTCTTACTCAAATGATCATCTTTATCATGTTGTCAATTTTTCTAAATTCTAGAAGTCATTCAAGGAGTGCAGGGAACATCTTCTCTTTGCCATTGCCTTCTTCCTACTCCTTTTCCTTCAGGGACTCTAGCAGTCAGTCAGAACTAATAGCTTTTATTGCCTGTGAGTGGGAGGAGAAGGGAGTCATGCCAATGATGTACCAAGTACTAGAGGAACAGAGAAAAGAGTTTCTCCAGAAGTGGAATGAGAAGGCCTGGGTTCCTCAGTGAGGACTACGGGTAAGTAATTCTAGAAACCCATGTTTGAGAAGGGATATTTTCTCTGATTAGGCTGGTCCAGCATCTTCCTCACAATCGTTCAGATAGGAAACTAAAATTCAATAACTCTGCACCCACCTTTGGGATTCAGCCTGACATATCAGGACACACAGACCTTAAAAGAAAAGGATTGGTAAGTATCATGATCAATTCTGCAATGCACACTGGTAAAAGCATAAGTTAGGCAGTGGGGGAAATTTGTTCAGAAAACGATCATCTAAATTACCTTGTCTTCTTACAGCTAGATGAAAAGTGGACAGAGGTTAACTGCAGGCTGGTTTTATTGTGCTGTAGCGTCCCCCCCTATTGTGCAAGCATTGCAAATTTCAGCCTGCCTTCTTGTTGACCCTGGGAAATCATGAACCGGAACCTGAGAGTGTAGGAGCAGGCTACAAACCACCAGCAACCACAAGGGACTCAGGGAAATCTGATGGCTATTTTAGAAACGTTACACGAGTCTCTATTTAACCATACTGACCTATACCTTGAGAATTCTCAAGGGAAGGAGAGTGTTGAAAGACAAATGTATAAATCAATTCTTCCCCAAACGTCAGAAAGAAAGTACAAAGTTAGAGATGGACCGCACAACTGTGTAGGTCTCGTTAATAAATTTCAAGAAAACAAAGGGAGTCGTCTGCCTACAGCAGACAAGTTCCATGGAACTTAACCTGCTTAGCATTAAACCCACCCCTTGAAGGTGAAAGGAACTAAGTTACTCCTTAAAATTTAAAGCTGAAACATTTACTGCAGGCATTGAAAAGGATATTCCGAGGTCAAGGGCTCTGACGTCATTGGGTTTTCGCTTTTAGACTGAGTTGCCTAGAGAAACAAATGCAGGGACACTCGGGTAAGAGAGTTTTACACATCAGGAAAGGATGCTGCACAATAATTGTAAGGAACGTAAGGGGAGAACAAACCTGGCTGTATGGTTCTGGGTAGGCACTACGACTATGTTTCTACCCAACCCTTAGTGAACCACCGCATGGACGAAGGACTCGGACGACCTTAGACTCTGGACCTACAGGGAATCTAGCATCCCCCAAGAGCCGCGTCAGGACACAACATAGAAATCCGATTGAACAAACTGGGCTCTACCTCAAAACTCCCTGTACCCTTGGTCTTAGGTCTGAAATACTCTGATGGGAAAGCAAAGGAGGGCCACCCCCAAACTGTAGAAATGGCGTTCATTGGCCCTAGGTGTCCAAAGGAAGGGGACCCAAAGTCACCATGTATTTAGTACCTCAATGCTCCCCTTGCATTAATATGACAGGTTTTAATCTGATAGGGAAGGATCTGCCCTTGTAAGATGCAGGAAGGTTTCCCTTAGCACCAACCCCGATGCTCAGTGTAAACAGAGTTCACTTAAGAAGTCACTCTGGGGGCTGAGCCCTGGTGGTGCAGTGGTTGTGTGCGGGACTGCGGCCCACAGGGTTGATGGTTCAAATCCAGCAGCAGCTCTCCATGAGCAAGGCTGGGCTTCCTACTCCCACAAGGGCAGTGATGCCACAAAAACAAAAACAGACAAACAAAGAAACCAAAGAAGTCACTCTATACAAAGCAACAATTCATGATCGTGGCTCAGCATTTCACTACACTTGCATAAACTTCTCATATCAATAGTATCTTAAATTCTGTGCCATTGGGTAAATTATTGATGTTATCAGTCCAATCACCTTCTACAACAGGGAATGATTGAGAGTGTCTTCCTGCTTTTTGTTTTTTCTATACTTGTTTTTGTTATTGTTGTTATTCTTGTTGGCTTTTGGTTTTGTCATAATATGACCAGTAGAGTAAATCAGAGTTGTTCATAACCCGTGGACAGGCAGATGTATTCTGGTCTCCCACTTAATTCTAACCCCAAATCCAAGAAGAGTTCCTTCTTCTAGCATAGTCTTGTCCAAAACTTGCCTTCATGAAGAGATCACTGAAGATATGGGTGCGACAACAAAATGTGGTGAAGAAAGCAGATGGTGTTTGGTTATCAATTGGCACAGTGCCCGAGGTCTTAAAGACTTGTATTCAAATAATCAGCAATCTAAGTGAGCTGTCCATTAAGTAGACGTGGAACGAGCACACCAGCCTGCGTGATCCAAAGATGATGATAACAAAATCCAGACATGATGAAGGGAAAAGTATCAGAGCTTGAATTGTGAACACCCAATTTGTAGAAGACATCTCAATGCCGACATGGGTCTCCATGTAGCGGCTCCAGCTCTTGCCATCAACCTGTCTCTAGGTGGTTTGTCAGCAGGAATGGCTCTCAGGGAGTGTATAAGTGGCCTGCCTCCAGCAAGCTAACTATCTCACTAGTGCCTCCAAATGAGGTCAGCAAGCTGTGACCCGATAGACAGTCTGAACTGCACCTCTCTACAAGTTGATACCAGATTATGTAGCTACCACACTGAGTGCTCGACTTATCTCAATTTCTAAGTGCTATTTATACTAATTTCACCTAGAGATATTGATTATGTGTTACCTACATGTAGGTTATAATACTTAAAATACATAACAGGCTACATAAGGCCATAAAACTTAATGAGCAAGAAGAATTTTACAATTCATCATCTTGACATTTATTATGCAACTCTCTGCTCCCAATCAATCTTACACACTGACCAAGCAAGCTGAAAAGGATCAATAAAACTCCAGGCTGGGTTCACATAGTGTTTTACATCCAAGTTCTTCTTGGATTCTTAGAAATAGTCAAACATACAATAATAAATGCACAACAAAATTGAGTCTGCTTAAACCTGGATGACTCACATATCACTTCAGTCTTGTAAGTCTTGCTCACAACCCACAAACTGCCCCACTGTTTGAAACCTTCAGCCTCTACTATCAGACCTTGAGACTCACTGAAATCACTGCTGGTTGCTATGCTCCATCCAGAAAGTCTTGGCCTTCTCTACGGCAGGCAAGGATATCCTTCTGACCTACGTAATTAGAAGTAGTAAAGCACAAGCACATTAAGGAGCATATTGGATACAACATGCAAAAATGCTTTAAAAATGGTTAGGTTACCTAGAAATAACCCAGAAAACTCTTAAGCAAGATCAATTGGAACAGCAAGAAATGAGCCATGGGGTTTCCATTCCATAAAATCCCTCTCTAATTTTAAGTTTTCGTATTTCCTTCTTTACCTGATTCACTTGTTGTTTAATTAGTTTAGAGTCATCAGTTAGATTAAAACTGCACATTCCTTTCAATTCTGAACACCCATGATTATGTCTAAATAGAAAGTTAAGCCTATTTTTTGTCAAGTTTCTAAAACAGCTTCCCTGAACTGTCCCAGTTCTTGACCAACAGTGGCTGTTGCTTGAGAGATTGCATATAGGGTCTTAACTGTGGTTTAGGCCAACTTAATAGGTTCAATAGGCCCCAATTGTTTCTTCTGATGAGACAAAAGTAGAAAGAGTAGTACTGTATTTGTCAGACCATAAGATGCACCTGACCATAAGACACAGTTTTTTAGAGCAGGAAAACAAGAAAAAAAATATTCTGAACTAAATTGTACTAGTATACTAAAGTACTTATTAAAATAAAGCAAACAGCGTAACCACAACTGTGGTCTTAAGAATCATCATCTCTTTATTAACAAATGAGAGAAGGTGTGCCAATCTTGTGACCTGACTGACATGGCGGTACTTCCCCTGAACACGTAGCAATCCACAGCATGTAAACAGCAGTGAACAGTAAGCAGGCGCAGAGGATCATAATAAAATGTTCTGAAGTACCACACCTTTGGCCCAAAAGGTGCACCCTTCTTTCCCCTCTGCTTTTGGAGAAAGCAGGTCCTACAAATATGATATATTCTACTTCACTTAAAAAGTGGAGATCATCATTTTGTTAGGGTTCTCTAGAGAAACAAAACCAGGACACTAATAATTATATATATTTATATAGATATCTTTCTATCTAACATAAGAAATAAATAGTTCACTAATCTATAAAGCAGTACAAATGGCTGGGTGCAACTCACTTGCGTGAGACAGCTAGTAGTACACTGATAGCCCTTTGAGTCTTGAGGACCACCAAGTAGTCCTCTGAAGAGAAATTCAGGCTTATCAGGCCACAAGCAGCAAACGGCAAGGTAGGTCACCAACTGTCAGCTAGATGACCGAGTCTGACAATCTCCAGCTCAAGAGATCTATATTCCAAGAGTGTGGTGAAGAAGGGTTTGAAGGAACCTCAACTCACAGCAGCACAGTCCTTGGTTTAGGTGCCCTGCGGGTAGTCTAGCTTGCAAATCAAAGCACAGACAAACAAGGCAGCTGGCTGATCCAAAGATCCAAGAGCAAGAGAAAAAGGGTGAGGCTCGCCGAGCCATTTACATCTGCGTTCTTCAATTGATCTCCCATGTGCTCATTGGCCCTGTTATCACAACAAACCTACCTACCACAATCATCATAAGCATAACTAATTAATTCTCTGACTGCATAAGTGAGTGCTGAATTAGTGAATGGAGCATTCACCTTGCCGTTGAACATGACTCTCCTAAAGAGTTGCAGGGACATAAGAGAAGGCTTCTTTTGGACAAATAAGAAATCAGCCTCAGGGATGCTAACGATGGGCAGTGGGGAGAAGCTGCTACTTGGGTCTCTTTGTATACTAAATTTTTTGTTTCTCTTGAACTCTGGCAATCTGAAAAGTAAACACAACTGGAAGAAGGCATAACTTGAGGTACTTGATAGAACATTTATCTTCAAATTACCTTATAAAATAAAGTAGTGTCACTACGCAAAACTTCATGAAGGGTGTAGAAGCAAATGGAAAATCAGACAGGTCTGTGTCTGCTAGTAGAAAGCTGTGTACACAAACATTTTATTAGGGATCATCATGACTCATTTCTGGCATCAACAAAACCTCCTGACTATCAACTGACTTTAAAACAGCTGCAGCTACTCCTTTGATCTCCTTGGAAGAATGTTATGGAAATATATATATATATTTTTCATCTTTAACATATATTTAGTTAATATTTCTATATTTATCACATGTTGAAATTACAATTTGGGTATATATAATCAAAATATTATAAAAATCATTTCACCCGCTTTTTATTTTTTAACACATAGCTTCTAGAAAATTTCAATTACATATGAAACTCATGTGCTGATTTTGGTGTCCATTTTTCATTAATAAATCATTTTACTGGGGACTCTTAAAAGCTCTTATAAAAATCTATACATCAGTTATATAAAAATCCTTGTACATATGCTTCCAGCATCATTTTCAAAACATTTTCTTTTTTGCTTGAGCCTTTGGTATTAACTCCTATCCCCCCTCCCACTCCCATGGACCCCTGATAAATTATAAATAATTATTATTTTTATATTTTACACCATCCACTGTCTCCCTTCACTCTCTCTTCCTTCCCCCTGGGGTGGGTCAGGGAGTGTTACATGTTGATCATTGTGATTGGTTTCCCCTTTCTCCCCCCAACCTTGTCCTTCCCTTCCTGGTATCACTACTCTTATTGTTGGTCCTGAGGGGTTTATCTATCCTGGATTCCCTGTGTTGTGAGCTCTTGTCTGTATCAGTGTACATGTTCTGGTCTAGCTAGATTAGTAAGGTTGAATTGGGGTCATGACAGTGTGGGGAGGGGGGGCAAGGAAGAATTAAAGAACTATAGACATGTTGTGTGTTTTGTTGGTGGTATACTGCACCCTGACTGGTGCATCTTTCTTGTGGCCCTTTTTTTTGGGTATATCCAATTTTATGCACATAGGCTTTGGTTTTCCACTCTGCACTCCTCTCATTCCCATTGATATGATTTTTTGTTTTGGGCCAGATGGATACCTTTAATGTCCTTCTGCTGCCTCATTAGCTAGGATCTACAAAACTATGTTGAAAAGAAGTGGGGAGAAGGGTCATCTTTGCCTGGTCCCCCTTGTCAGTGTTTTCTTCTTTTCTACATTGACTATGTTAGCTATTGACTTTTCATAAATAGCTTGTATTAGCTTGAGGAATTTTCCTTCCATTCCTATCTTCTTGAGTGTCTTAATTAGGAATGGATGTTGGATGCTGTCAAATGCTTTTTCTGCCTCTATTGATATTATCATGGGATTCTTATCCTTTTTCTTATTAATGTAGCAAATAATATTGATGGACTTTTGGATACTGAACCATCCCTGGATCCCTGGAAGGAATCTCACCCGATCATGATGGATGATATGTTTTATGTACTTTTGTGTTTTATTGGTCAATATTTTGTTAAGGATTTTTGCATCTCTCTATATTCATTAGAGCAGAGGTGCTCACACTTTTTCAGCATGCCAGCTACTTATAAAATGATCAAGTTAAAAAAAAGGTCAAGTCAAAATAATCCACCAACTAAAAAAATGCATAACATATATTTATTCTATTTATCTATCACATTTATTCATAAATGCATTGAGAATCCTTTGTATGTATGATGTATGTTTATGTACCTTGCATAACTGCATGAGTCCATATTGCACAACACAGCACAATTAAATAAAGGCATTTTTTCGTCATTACCTGAGTTTACTTTCTTTTTTTTTTTTTGGGGGGGAGCATCACTGCTCTCTGGTGGTGGGAGTAGGAGGCCCAGCCCCACTGCTGGAATTGAACCTCCGTCCCAGTTGGCCACAGTCCCGTGCACAATCACTATGCCACCGGGGCTCAGCCGTCATTTTCTTTTTTTTTTTTGTACTTTCATGACTTTCACTGAATGGAATGAGCCAGGAATGCATAATCCAGACAGTAGCTGCTGACTGCCATTCTTAAGCACACTTCCAAATGATCATCAGTCATGGTGGAACGGTGCTTGGACTTCATGATCTTTATGTGGGAAAGGCTGACTCACATCAATAAGTAGAGCCAAAAAATGAATGTAGTCAAGGAAGTAGCACATTTTCTCCTGTTTGGGAGAGCAAGTACCAGAACTTTTCATGCACTCTGAACTTCAGCTCAATGTCAGTTTGTAGTGTCAGAATCTCCCATTCTGTATGAAAGTGATGTGTTTTTGTCTTCTTACTTGGTCCAGCACCCAACCCCAACTCATTTTTTTTTTTTGGGGGGCATCACTGCTCTCGGTGGTGGGAGTAGGAGGCCCAGCCCCACTGCTGGAATTGAACCTCCGTCCCAGTGGGCCGCAGTCCCGCGCACAACCACTACGCCACCGGGGCTCAGCCCCCCAACTCATTTTAATACCCATTCTTAGGTTTAAGAGAAAAAAAACCCAAGGTCTAAAAAATGGCTATAGCTAAGCTTGTCAGTTTTGCTGCACTTAGCACAGTTGTTTGCACATGCTTTTGACACCTAAGACTGCATCTGTTTGGCTGTGCTGTATATCAGTTAAGTGACAGGATTGAAGATAAGCTTATGTGTATTTTTTTAAAAGTCAAGCGATCTACTCACACTACATTTGCGATTGACAAGTTGGTCATGACTGATGTATTGCTCACACCTGCATTAAAGATATGTCTCTAGTTCTCTATACCTATGGGATCCTTGCCTTGTTGGGTATGAAAGTTATACTGGCTTCATAGGATGGCCTTGAGAGTTTGCCGTCTTTTTCTATAGTCTGGATAACTTGTGGAGAATCAGCGTTAGCTCCTCCCTGAATGCTTGCTAGAATTCTCCTGTGAAGGCACCTGGTCTAGGAGCTTTTTTTTGTTGGCAGATTCTTGATAATCATATATATTTCTTCTTTTGGTATGCGTCTGTTGAGGTTATTGACCTCAATCTGGGATAATCAAGGGGGGATTGTTTTTCCAAATATTTGTCTTCCATCTGGGATTTTTAAAAATTCATTAGCATACAGACTTTCTTAGTACTTTGAGATTATCCTTTTAATCTCATTGAGGCCCGCTGTGATTTCTCCAGTTTTATCCCTCCCTGACTACTGATATTTTGCTCCTTCCTTTTCTTGGTTAGGTTTGCCAACAGGCTGTTGATTCTGTTGAACATTTCAAAGAACTAGCTTCTTGCTGCATTGATTCCCCCACCCACCCCACCCCTGCATTGATTTCTTGCTCTGTTCTCTTGTCTTCCCATTCATTCTACTCTGATTTTTATGATTTCTTTTCTTTTGCTATTGGATTGGTTTTTTTTGTTCACTCTGTTCTAGTTGCAGGAAGTTTATGATAGTGTACCAGTTATAAACCTCTTTTCCTTTGTAATATATGCATTAATCACTATCAAACTTCTTCTGATAACTGCCTTTATACCATACGTTTTGGTATATTGTATTCTCATTATCATAAGTTTCTAGGAGCTTCCTAATTTCCTCTCTAATCTGGCCCAGTACCCATTCATGTCGCAAAAGATCATTATTCATCCTCCAGTTGTTTACCCGTGTCCCTGGCTGACTTTTTGTTGATCTCCAGGTGTGGTGATGTGAGAAGGATGTTTGAGTTATTTCTATGTGTTTGAATTTATTCAGGTTCAACTTGTGTCCCAGCATGTGGTCTATTAAAAAAAAAAAAGATTGATGATGGTATGCTTCTTCTATGTGAACTTAGTTGACATCTCACTTAGATGGTAGCTTGTTTGGAAACAAACCTTTAAGACCCCAGATACTATTTTACCTAGTAGCCAGACACATTTTGCTATGCACCCATCTCCTCTGTGTTATCCTCCTGAGGCTGAGTATCGAACAGGACCACAATTTAAGAACTAATTGTTATTAAATTGGAGCTAGGGTTTAGTGGAAACCCAAAACTCAATCCTGGACCTCTGCTTTTGAGGTTTTGGAGTTTTTTCCTTTTAATTTGTTATTACTTGGGGGTAAATATGTATGTCATATTGTTCCATAGTTCAATGTCATCAAACAGACTTGTACAATTGCTTCCGTAATCAGTTTTTAAACATCAATTTCCTTCCTGGTCTCTTTGATACCTTTTATCTCCCTTTTACCCCCTTTTTGCCACCTCTACCTCCTTATTGCCTTCCCTCCTTTCCCCAATACCTGTGTTCCACTTTCTATCCCTACAGACATCAATCCTGGGTTTCATTTACCGAAAGACAGTCCACACAATGTTATTTCCATAGGATGACCTCTAATGGCATAGTACCTCTGAAATGCAACCTGCTATGAAGAAGCATAAACAAAAGGAAACTGAATGCCCATCGCCTTTTTTCTTGAATGATGCATATCTTGATATGGCCTATAGGGTGTTGATGAAACAGGACCTTGATTGTCCTCCTATCAGCAGTCCCCGGTCTTGGCATGACTGTCTTTACTTTCAGATACCATGCATTTTCCTGAAGTCCTCCGGTTACAGTGTGTCTCAGGTAGAGTCCAGTTCATCTGGTGCAGTTCCCACTTGGGATGCCAGTGGCATAGCCTCTGCACCATTCCATGCACCCCAAGATGCAGGATTTAGCGATCCGGTGTTCCATGGGACCCAGGCAGGTTCCCCAAGATTCCCTTAGACTCCCAATTTCAATGGGGATGATTCCTTGCATATCACCAAAGTCACTTCACCCCACCTAATATCTCCCAAAGCATTTTCAGTCACCTTTTCCCCACCTGGAGGTTGGTCCTTTCTCGTTTCCTACCAACACAACCTGCCTTTGTGTTCCCCGATGTGTTTGCTCTTTTCCCCTCTGCTGTGTTGTCTTTCCCATCTATCTCCCTAGTTCCCCTGATAGGTATTTCTACAAGTGGGGGTGGGACTGGAGAACGGTTCTTCATAGAGTCACATGTCAGACATTCAGTCCCCCCAAGCCCCTCCTCTTCTTTGGCCCTCTGTTACCAGTTGACACGAGGTGACTGCCGGTCAACTGACCTATATAATACTTATATAGTTCATTGACATTGGTCAGTCTCTCTATCAGGCTGTCTGGCCCCCCCAGTCAGAAGGCAGGATGTCCTACAAGTCTGAATGCATGCCTATTCTGCGACTTGCTCCTACAGCAGTGAAGTCATGTGGTATTTGTTCTTTTGTGCTTGACTAACTTCTCTCAGCATAATGTCTTCCAGATCCCTCCATGTCTTGAGGTATTTCCTCACCATTTTTAAGGATGCATAGTATTGTATGCATATACTAGCATTTTTTTAATCCAATTTTCTACTGAAGGGAATTTAGGCTCTTTCCAGCTTTTTGCTAGCATGAACTATGCTGCAACGAACATAGGAGAGCATATGTCTATCAGGATCTGTTTCATCTTCAAAGTGTTTTAAATAACATTTGTTGCTATTGTTTCTTATTCCTTTGGGGTACATGTCCAGTAATGGAATTGCTGGATCATATGGTAGTTCAGTTGCCATCTATTTTAGTTTTCATCATATCTCCTTCCACAGTGACTGTGTATATTTTTAAGTTCACGAGTGGATAAGAATTCCAATCTCACCACATTCCCTCTAACATTTGTTGCTCTCAGTTAATTCAGTTAACTGTAATTGAATTACAGTTGTGGGTGTTAGGTTGTGTCTCTTGGTTGTTTTGACTTGTATGTCCCATGTGGCTGGTGGTGGGAGTATTTTTGCATGTGTTTATTATCCATTCGAGTGTCATCTTTTGTGAATTATCTGTTCATGTCCTTTGCTCACCTTCTTAGAGGATTGTTAGTTTCTCTTTTGTTGTAGTTTTTTAAACTACTATAGACTTTAGTAATTAGCCTTTTGTCTGCTATGTGGCTACTAAATATCTTCTCCCAGTCTGAGGGCTCTCTTTTTACTCTCTTAAAGAAGTCTTTTGATGTACACAAGCATCTTGCCTTTCATAAGTCCCACTCATCCATTGGTCTCCCACAGAGTGTGTTTCCTTTGCTATTTCTGACAACCATGCGCTAGTTTTGTCTCAGTTTTCTCATTGATGATCATAATAGTTTGGGGTTTTATAGCTAGATCTTTGATTCACCTTGAGATTGTTTTAATACATGGAGTGAGATATGGGTCTTGTTTCATTTTTCTGTAGGTTGGTATTCAATTTTTCCAAAACAATTGATTGAAGAGGGCATCTGCCTCCCAGTTAATGTTTCTGGTGGCCATTGTCAAAGGTCAGTTGTTTATATGTGGATGTTTTATTTTATTGTTGTTGATGTTTTTACTTCTGGGTTTTCTGCTCTGATCCATTGTATAGAGAACCATTGAGTTTTTCTGGTGATTCTCTGGGGGTGCTTAGGGACATTGTGTAACCCAGAATGTCAGGACAATGGTCATATGTCTGAGACATGGCCATATTTCAAGATGCCCTGAGAACGCTGAGAACACAGCTGCATTTGTTAAGATTAGTCCCAAGGAACTGTTTGACCTTAGAGCAATTTTCCTTGAGGGGACTTGTCTTTCTCCTAGTGGCTTTGAACTGCTGGCCTGATTGTTAGCAGCCCAACATGCAACCACTATACCATTGGGGATCCTATAGCGTTTAGGGCAATTTTATCACGATGGTATTGTTACACTGTGCATGCTATGTTCCCTTGCCTCAGTATGTATAAAGCTGTACTTTGAAAATAAAATTTGCCTTTGGATCATCAGTCCACTGGCCTGTCTGTTTCTTCAGGATGTCACTTGCAAGCCCATTCCACTGGAAGGTAATACCTATCAAAACACCAAATGCCAAAATGCCAAATGGCAGGCTGTTTTGACAACAGTAGCTGTAAAGTAGGTTTTGAGGTCAGGCGGTGCCAGACCACCTAGTTTGTTATTCTTTTTGAGGAGTTCTTTGCCTATCCTGGGCTTCTACCTCTCCATATGAAATTGGTAATTTTTTTCCCTTTTTGTAAAGATACTGATGGATTTGGATTGGGGTTACATTGAATTTGTCAATTGTTTTCGGTAGTATTGATATTTTCAAAAGATTGTCTTCCAATTCATGAGCACATTCTTCCATGCGTGTAGATCCCTTTTTGTTTCTTATATTAAGGATCTGTAGTTTTCTTATTACAGGTCTTTTTGGTTGTTTTTGTTATGTTTATTCCTAGGTATTTAAGTTTATACATGGTTATGGTGAATGGTATTGTTTGCGTGGTGTTGTTTATTTTCAGTATTCCTATCACTAGTATATAAGACTCGAATTGGTTTCTGCTTATTAATCTTGTATCCTGCTCCTCTACTAAACTCCTCTCTTGTTTCCAAAAATCCTATTGTAAACACCTTAGGGTTCTTCATATATAAAATCACATAGTCTCCAAAAAGTGAGTTTCACTTCTTTTTTTTCACTTCTTCTTTACCTACGTGCTGAGTTTCCCTTTCGAAGACTTTGTTTCACCAATTAAAAATTAAAAATTCATTTTTTTCGCATAAAATTTTTTGTCAAAATGTCCTAGAGAAACTTCCAAAAGTGCAGAGTTTAAATCAGGAGCAAGAAATAAAGTATGTTTGTGTATGTGTGTGTGTGTGTGTGTGTGTGACCCATATGACTTACTAGGAATGTTTTACCAAACATACTCCTTCTTGAGGGTCCTTAAAAGTATGACCTAACCTGGTAGAACTACATAACTCCTGAGACCCAGGCCTGTCACTACAGTGCTCATCTTAAAGGAGAACAAAGAGTGTGACGTGTGCACTAGGTAAGGAGGCGAATCAGCTCCTGGTGCTTAAGTCTCCAGGGAGGAAGTTCAGTTAAGAAGGCTGGGTTGGACTCGTTAGAGAGCCTGCCTGATGCCCATGCACCATCCTCTCTATATGAGTATCTTGAGGGACCATTTGGCGGAGGGGTCTTTTCATCAGCAAGGATTTCTGAGAGAGGGGGAGAGGGCGATGACTGCCTAGCAGCTGCCATGGAGAGGTATGAGGAGTCCCCTCAGATGGGCAGACATTCCTGTCCGAGTGATGAGGGAGACTGGTGGAAAAGTCAAGTCAGGAGGTGGGAAAGGGAGCACACAGCACCAGGAGAAGACAAGTGTGTGACTGTTGGTAGACAGAGGGGAGAACCAACGTCCTATTTGGGAAGGGAAAAAATGACTAACTATACTTTATTTCTTGTTCCTTATGCCACCGGGGCTCAGCCCGGATCTTTGTTTGTTTTTTTATGTGAAGGCGATACTGCATGTGAAATTCATTTCCACAAGGTCAGATTGCTAATTAAGCTTTAATTTAGAGGTTCTGAAAAAATAGTGTAACAGTGTGGGACAAAAAAAAGAGTCTGATCTGTGGCAGATGGGAACTGATTTTGCCACTACAGCAACACAGCCATCTCAGTACACCAGCTTTTGGCAAAAAAAAGGCATGCTTCTCTCGCCCCACGCACTGTACTTACTTGACCTTGCTCTGTGATGTGCGACTTCTTTTTATTTCCAAGAATAAAGAGGGACATGAAAGGACAGTGATTTGACCATGTAGAAGAGGTGAGGAACAAAACGAGGGAGATACTGTCAGCCATGTAAACAGATAAGTTTGAAAAATGTTTCCAAGAATGGAATCTCAGATTTGACAAATGAATTAAGTGTAATGGAGAGTACTCGAAGGTGAAACGACTGGTGTGTGAAAGAATTTAAATCCACAGTTTTGG